>SNQJ01S0019791.1:10970-28071 GCA_010110895.2 Picea sitchensis
AACATACAAATAGGCCTAGAGGTACACATCTCAATGTCTAACAAAGTCTAACTGACTCCAAACAAATGCTAAACTTTGAATTATCAAGATTAGTTAAACAACAATGTTCTAACTACCTAAGGTCAAAATATGGGGCATTACACGACCTTGCTATGATTGATGGTTTGGATATTCTATCACCTATTCGACTGATCCATCGAATATGGTCCTCACTTGGGGTCTTACCACCAGAGTCCCTCATCAACGTCGTGCATAACCATTCCGACAACCTAATATCTGATCAACAATGGAGATATCTCCACCACATATCCTATGCTTGAAAACTAAAGTACCCATTCAAAGTCCTGAGTTTAGTGGGGACTTACTTCCAATTCATTTGACCATTTACTAGATACCACGTATGATCCTTAGGTATGTAGGAATTCCTCGTTATCATGATGTAAAAAATATTTCACCTTCCCTCTTAACCTCTCTTAGAAGAGACTCTACAGAGATCTACAATCGAGAATTGATCTCACCTTTACTCTAATTAATGGTCCAGATTGTCCCTTGGTTTTTCTAAATAGAGTGTCTTTGATGGAGGCCACTATGACCACTGACTCTAATGGTTCCTCCACGATCAACGGTCACAATACTTTAGGGTATGTGCTTCGAAATATCAATGGATCAATGGATCATAACCTTCTATGATGAAGGGTCAGTATCTATTTTATAAATCAAATCGATGGTTGCACTGTATCCTCACTCATAAACAAGATATCTTCATGTTTATATCCCAAAAATGGGATTCAACTATTCAAGGGAAAATTATAAAATTTTCCAAGGTTTTTACCAGGTCTTATCGAACTTCACCATACTCAGGAAACTACTATGATATTCTTCTCCTTTCTCGGATGAATATTTACATTCCACAACCCTTCAAATTATGTACAAGAGGATTAGGAGGGGATTAAGGCTCCTATTCCATTTACAACAAACACGACGCCTAATCTTGGACATTCATATGAAGGTTATTTTCCCATAACCATTCATGTTAAGGATAGGGGAAACAACATAGGGTTTTTCGACCTTCGTTGGTCTTCAACATACCATTATCACAATATTCCATTTATCTTAAACATTAGTGTCCCTCTGTTAATTTATGTATTGTTATCTCTTTATGGACATCACACCACTGCAGAGACTCTACTGCACACACATGAAGCTAAAATATATAGTTCCTAAATTGTTCAAATATGAGGGCTCTCGTTAAACACATTCCTTGGATGCAAGGACTTACCAAGGAACCAACATAAATTTAATCAATTTTAGCCATGCACAACTTTATCACATTCACAGGAATCCATCTAATTATCCTACTCAATACAAAGGAAGCAAGGAAAACTTATCTAATACAAGATGTAGCTAGCCAACTGCAGGTGTCTACCTTTCCACCCTTCCATAGGCTCAAAATCCTTCATTCTTAGCATTTTTTCCACCCCTGTGCCAAGCGATGTTACCACCAGGTATTTTCTTCCCTCATTCATGAATTCACTTGCAACAATTCTATTCCTATGAATCCCCTAACATATTGTTCGTCTCTTCTCCAGACGTGAACTCTCCTCTCTGTCTGCCCCGGTGCTATCTTCTCCTATATGCCCCTCCACAGGAAGGTTATAGACCTATCCTCTTTCCTTCTGTCAGAAGGAATTCATGGATTCAATATGGGATGCAGGATATGGTACTCTATTGTACCTTTGGGCTGAGGGTTTCTGCTATTTTAGCTAGACCTCCCATGCTCTCATTCATTTGGGTTGTTGATTGTTAAACTATTGTCCCTTGTCTTACTGATTGTTTGGCTTCAACTGCAAGTTATAGGCCATAGGATCATTTCCTTTACATTATTCACCAAGGTGGCTTGGGGTCTTTACATATGAATCCCCTTACTTCCCCCTCATTAATCCCTCTCTCTATATCATGGCTTGAAAATTCAAGTCTTCACCGCACAGTCAACTGTTGGAATTTTAAATCAACAATAATATAATTACAATGTTTATATACCATTACATGGAAATAATTAATCATGATTAATTACATATAATCAAAGGTTGAGGAAAGGGGGTGTTATGATCCCCTCCCCATTCAAAGGAACACCTTCCTCAGTGTTCTCTTCACTTCAACAATACCTGCAATGCCTCTATCTTTCAGTTGTTTCAGCAATGTAGTTCCTCTTGTTGGTTTGGTCCCTTCCTGCCCTTTTGGAATTTAGCAAATTCCTACAACCATCTCAGACATTGAGCATATTAATTCACAATTTCATGCATAACATTTCATTTTTTTTCAAAATTCAAGAGGAATTTTAATATCAACAATACACTTATCTATGCAGTTAATGGATCTGCATCCATATGGTGGTCTTCATTAACTTGTCTCATTGTTTTTCCTTGACACACAGATTGTGTCATGATCCCAATTCAACAATTTACGAGATTCATTGAAGTCTCCTCTTCCTTGCGGTCACTCACCCTCTAGGCTCAAACTCATGCATCCCCTTCTCTGCTATACAGTCCCTCAGGCGATCCATCTTTCCTACCAAGGATTTCTCACACAAAAGAGTTTTAGAGACTTCATCAAGTCTTACAAGCGAGGCATCCCTTTTAATTTCTCTTACCGAGGCATCCCTCCAACCCACGTTACCACAACACGACATTCTCTTTGGCGATCATGACCTATCACAAAGTTCCCTTGTCGCACAATAGCCTTTTCCATGGTTTCCTATTTGACAACCACCATCTATCGTCCCTGGACATATCTTTTTAATCTCACCTCTGTTTACATGCAAACATAAATTTGTGAGATATTTTCCTTAATTTTCAATTAAGATTTTTCTTTGAAATCTTCACCCATAGATTTCCATTTCACTTTTCTATTATCATATTTGTTCCATATTGGAACCAGATTTCACAAGCATGATATTTTCCTTCTCATAACAATTTGTCTCAACAGGAATTGGTCTTCCTCATGGGATTACAACACTACCATATCCAATACTTTTTTTCCTGTAATTCCATCTTCACACAGTTAAACAAATTGTTAGTTATTATTCTCATACATATTTATTTCACACTTATAATGGTTTCCCCACAATTTCAAAACTGTGTATACTGACAATTAAATCATATTCATCCATTCAATTATATAAAGTAAAAGGAAAAATGTCATTCCTTTGACATGCATTATTTCATCATATTAATCCCAACCAAATGAAATTCAGATATAAATTAAATTTAATCAATGTGCCAATGTTCATGACCACGTTCTCACACAATGCACTCTTGCATTGATTTTCAATTTGATCCTTTTTCACATTAGCCACTCTTTCCATGGTGATTTGGAACTCAACCAACCTCTCACCACATGGATTCTCTTTCCACATCCATCATTATGGAAGCAATATATTTTCTACTCTAAATTGATCACAACCTCAAATTGGCATGGCATGAAACTAAAGTTTCACCTAAATGTATTCAAGTCTCATTCTTCACCATTACCTAGGGTACCCACATTTATGGTCACCCGATTTCTCTCTTTATACTTCTACAATTAAATAGAGCATTTGAAGATAACTCTTTCACAATGGGTAGTCCTAAATATGCCCACTCTCTTACTACATGCATCTCCTTAATGCATTGAATCGATGTGTTTCCCATGAGAACGTTTGATTTCAATCATTCCTGGTTGGTCATTGTATTGATGACATACCTATTCATGAATTCTTCCAATTATTTCAATCATTCCTTCACCACCAATGGTTCACACCTCCATCATTTAGGTTCTTTAGCTTCCTAAGTCATACCCTATTTGGGTATCAATGGAATGCAACAAACATTCAAATTATTTTCATATTATTAGAATAGTAAATTATTTCAGAAGGGATTCTTACCCAGTCCCTTCATATTTTATTCCACATAGGCACAAATTCTTTTATACCCGTTCTTTTTGCCAACACCCTCTTTGATATTATCTCATTAGTGGTGTTTCCTAGGGACTTCTAAAGTCCCTGCAATTAATTTCAATGGTAGCCTTCTTGTATTTCTCCCCTGTTTAAGGATGGCCACCATTGGGAACTGTCATTTCCTACATCTCCAATAATTTCATAACATGAAACATGAAATTCAAAGTATGTCAATTGTTAGGTAAAGTCCAAAATGCATGTGCCATATAATTTAATTCAACATACCTATATGCACTCCATCACATTTCCCGCAGTGAAAATAAAAATAAAAAATCCAGTTGTCTCTACATTCTCATGCCATAACATTCACACACAACAATATATTAGTCCCTCATTCTAGAGAAACACAACAATTAACAACAATAGAGTTAAGGGATTCTTCCCTCCTTCCAACTCCTTCTACACATTCTAGAGATTCCAGTCCCACTGAGTTATTTTTAAGTCATCCCTGTATTTTCATGACATGGCCTAACCGAGCTCATTTGACTAAACATATTTCTCAGATTTATATTTCATTTACCAACTGCATTTATTTTCATAGCTTCTCTTTTAAAGCATACAACTTTGTCTCATTATTCATAATTTAATAGTGAGAAAAACATTAATCCTTTTTCCCTTCTTTGCTTCTACAATTTATCCCTCCTGGGATCTTCCTTCTCTGTTCCTTGAACTTTCTTGGATAGTAAGAAACATCCTTACAACAACATGATTTAGTTCATAATTTAATTATGACAATAGTGCATTCTGCACATTTACCAAAAATCAGTTTGGTCAATATCCACTCGCATGTCTCCCAGGAATGCATTATATTTTAAAATGTAATCTGTGATTCTTAAGTAAGAAAGCTTTGCAGCCCCACTGTCTAATTCTCAACAATTATTAAGGTTATGGCTCTGTTCTCCATACAAATTCCTTACATAGTTCCTCCATAGGGGACTTCTTCCCCATGCAACTTTTGTGGCACCTCCATGTCTTATATGAAATGGTATCGTCCTTGAGTTGACCCCATTTTGTCTTTTCAGATTCTTTCCAAATATTCCATAAGGAATATAAGCTTGCATCCTTATCATGCATTTCAATTTTACATTCAAATAAACATCCTTATGTTAACAATTTGATTTCAAGTTGTTCTTTCAGTCACCTAATCAAATGAATTAGTATCTTGTGGTTGTCCACTACCAACACACTTTGCAATTTGAACATTTCATGTTGGTTAAATTAGTGTACTCATGATTTTTTCACTATCATTTTCATGAACTTCTCAAAGGTATGATCATATTTCCACTTATTCATAACATAGCGTTCTTTCTCCTTTACTCCCTCAAATGACTACACTAGCTTTTCCTGAGGAATGTAATACACTCTCCTCAATATAGTATCCAAACAACTAATTAGAGCTCCTAAAAAAGAGTCATATATGCCTCTATGGAATTACTTAGATCTGGAAAGTACAAATCATTCCTCACATCTCACTTAGTCCAACATTCATATCATACTTTTAAGCACATATATGTATATTTACATATATGTAGGTGCATCACTTGTACCTTTTTACCTCATTTATTCATATTTATTTAACTTCATCCAGTTTAATGAGGTCTTAAAACCACTTACATGACCAGTCTCATCAATAAAACCATAATTATGTTTGCCTCTTTACAAGATAACAACCAACATAAAGGTCACTCTTGATCATTGCTATTTTATCATTTCACCTTATCTCTCTCTAAGAATTTTTGTACTTCCTCAAGCTATTATTTAGACAAAATACTCAGACCCTCCATCATAGGGTCCATTCATGAAATTATTTAGTCCATGGAATTATTTACTTCAACTTATACTATTCATATTCCTTTATTTGGTCTTAATATGAACCTTCTCTATTGAGATCTTACAACCACTCACCTAACAAGTCACACATGCACAATCATTCTTAAGTTGACTTCTCTTATAGAAATAATCATCAAGAAATCACTCTTTCCATTTTGTTACAAAAGCAATCCCCAATTCAACATTTTAGATAGGTAGTCATTGTACTACCCAAGGAAACAAGATACCATTCCAGTCTCTTTTCCTACCACTAACCATTCTTTGCCAATAGACCTCTTCCGAGGAAATCCTTTACCAAAATTTCTCTTACTACTCTCTTATCATGCCAAGTTATTCATATGATTACCATTTACCTTTGAATGTCAGTGTGATTCTAGGAATACTCTAGTATTTCCTCTGCCAGGCCTTAGATCAATATTTCTTTTATGATTACAACCCTATCCTTATAAGGCACCAGGCATCCACATTATTAATATTTCACCCATGTTATTAGTTTCCATGCTGTCATCATGTCATTATTGACCCAAAATGGCCTATCAATAGATCATACCTTACAACTCATTACAAGCTATAATAATTTTATTTTCATGTTATGTACATGACACCATTACCATATTCATTACAATATATACTCATCTTGCATTTTCATGCATCATCCAATACTTAGTCAATAGGCATGTATATATCTTTCTACAACTAAAAGCTCGTAAATTGTCCTATATGTCCATCTCACTTTTCCTCTTTATGAGGATTAGCAACAGTCTCGAAGGACTCCTCTTTATCTTGCTTAAATAGATTACCCATGTTGCAGGTTTCCACCCTTATAGGTCAAGTAAACTGACCCTACACATATTCATCAATCCTTTGATCATGAGGATTTATGTATACAATTTTTTTTTAGTTGTTTATTAAAGCAGTAATTACAACTGCTACATATTCTATCAGACCATACAAAATTCCTTTAACCACAAGGACTCTCTCCATAAAGGTCTTAGACCTTATATAAGAAGTAATCACCAATGCTTACAGGCAGTGTTACAATCACTACTTTATTCACTCTTTTGAACCTAAGAAACTCTTAACAAGATTATACCATTTTACATCAGATTCAAACATGAATGTTTACTCACATATTCTCGCTCCAGTAGAAGAAACTATCAATTTATCCAATGACATCATTTCGTTTGTCGCGTGAAATCCTAAAACAATATTTAAATCCACACACCTTCTTTTCAGGGAGTTAAAACAAATAATAAACAATCGTTTAAAGGTAGAAATACCTATTAATAGGCTCATCTTAATCTTGGTATGCCAATCCTATGACTGATCTCTGGCCCATCCAAGCCTAGTGTTGTAGCCTTCTCTGATACCACTTTGCAACACACCCAACTCCTAAGTAGATTTTAAGGAAAAAGGGGTATTAATTTTTTTTTCCTTTAACCATCTCAAAATTTCCTTTTTTATGGCACCATTGTCTTCTGCTCATCAATATCTTTCCAATGACTGTAAATTTACTCAAAACTAAGCTCTGGGTCGAAAGTTATGGCTTCTCAAAGTTCTTAGGCCTGCATTGTCTACGACCATGTCAATGCCACGTGAAATCCACATGGCTCCCCATCACTTGCACCATATGATGTGGCAGTAACATGGCACCTACCTTATGGTCCTTTGGCCCCTAGCCTATTGGGTCCATCAATTCAATTTATTGGATTCTCTCGGAACCCTTTCCATCAGAGTCTCGTCCATTCAGGATCCAACAGTTCTCGTTGTCTGAAATCCACAATTTAGATCGTGTTGGAATTTCCACCTACTCGTAGTTTTCCTTTGCTCCCATAGTCATTTCCCTTTGGGTTCGATGGGATCAACAAAGACCGATGATTTAGATTTACTCTATCCCATTCAATGATCGACGACTCTCGTCCAATCTTGGAGTCCTTCCCATCAAACTACTATTACTCTGGTTTCACAATTCACTTTGAACCTTGCACTTTGACTACAACCACTACAACATATCCAACGATCCTCCCTCTTCTTATCCAATGGTCATGAGTCACTCATAGTTTACATATACACCATCTGGCGTGGTATAGGTATGTCCTACACATCACTTGCCACCTCGACCTCTGTTGTCATCATGTACCTACCACCTAGTGTGACAGGTGGAAATCATGCCCCCACAGAATGCTTCTTCATAATTCATGATACCTATGACATGTGGCCCAACCATCGTGTGATATGTGGGCCCTTCAAGGATTAATGTGATGCACACATCATCGTAGGGAATTGGACTTACATTCACTTCCTAATGGTTGATTATGTCAGCTAACATCATCCTCCACAACTCCAAACTTACAAGGGAAGATAATAACCTTTCCTTGGAATCTTCCCTTAGAATGGACCTGACTAGATCCAATGTTCACGATCCATCAAGTTCACCACTAACGGATCAACGATCCTCAATTTCTCCCAGAGTTCCTTCCATCAGGGTGTGTCGCCCTCTGGTCTATAACCCACTCTGAACGATGCCCCTCCAATGGACAATCGAGATCTCCACTCAGAGCTCTTCCAGTCCAAGAGGATCAATGGTCATAATTGCATCTTGGAGTCCCTTTGATCTCGATAGATCAATGGTCCATGACTCCTCTCAGAGTTCCTTCTTTGGAGTTTATCTTTGCAACTTGCTCCGATTATTACCAGACGATGGATAGCCATGATCTCTTCATGAGATCTAACGACAAGGATTAGGACACCCATCCTCAGGTAGAAAATATAGGAGGTTAGTATTCAGCCTATCCTACACATTACAAAGTGACATGTGTCCAACTCTATACATGCTTCATTTCCACCTGTCCTGACACATGGCCTTGCCACCTGGTCATGATGCGTGGCACTCAAAATCCAATATAAGGTCCTACCTAAAAACTTGATTCTACTTGACACGTGGCACAATACCCACATGACACGTGGAGAAATCTTTGTCCGCCACGTGGACCTATTGCAATTTGACACGTCAACGTCAGACGTACAATCCTCCTTAGTTCACAGGATTAAATCTCAAAGCCAACAACCACGATTAATTTGTGATACCACGATCAACGACTGAGATTTAATCTTCCAACTCACAAATCTACGGTCACAATTTATCCCCTGATCTCTCCCCTCGAATCACACTAATTGAGGCTATTCCAATGAACTCGCTGCAATCGATGATTCAGATCTTCCATCGCCTATTCAACTTATCCAACAGTTCTGGTCCTCTCTCAAGGTCTTACCATCAGAGTCCCTCATCAACTCCATCCACAAGCATTATGATATCCTAATCTCTAATCAACAATGGATATCTCTCCACCACAGATCCTATGCTTGAAAACTAAAGTGCCTATTCAAAGGCCCGAGTTCGACGGTGACTTAATTCCAATTCCTTTGACCATTTACATGTTTCCACATATGATACTTGGGTGCGTAGGAACTCCCCATCATCATGACATTATAAATACATCACCTTCCCTCTTTACCTCACTTAGACGAGACCCTACAAAGATATACGATTGAGAATTGATCTCACCTTTACTCTGATTAATGATCCAGATTGTGCCTCGGTATTTCTCATCGGAATGTCTTTGACGGAGTCCACTCCGACCACTGGCTTTGATTGTTCCTCCATGATAAACGATCACAATAATTTAGGGTGCACACTCCAAGAAATCAATGGCTCACTTTAACTTGGAGTCACCCACAATGGGGTTCCTTACGACCTCACACTTTGATAGGCTCCCATTCCTCATCTATGGTCCTGTATTTCTTAGACAACTCGCTAGAGGATCTAATGACTCCTAGTGACTCGAGGTACATCCCCTCCAGGCATCATAACCTTGTATGACGAAGGGTCAAGAACTATCTGCTAAACCGAAAAATGGGATTCAACCATTCAAGGGAAACTTCTAAAATTTTCGAATGTTTTTATTGGGCCGTCTCGGACTTCACCATACTCAGGAAACTACTATGGTATTCTTCTCCTTTCTTTGATGAATATTTACATCCCACATCCCTTCAACTTCCACACAAGAGGATTAGGCAGGGCTTAGAGTTCCTATTCCATTTACAACAAACACAAAGCCTAAACTTTGGCATTCATATGAAGGTTCTTTTCCCATAACCATTCGTGTTAAGGGTGGGGGAAACAACATAGGGTTTTTCGACCATCATTGGTCTTCAACATACCATTATCACACGATTCCATTTATCTTAAACATTAGTATCTGTCTCTTAATTTATGTATTGTATTATCTTTATGGACATCACACCACTGCAGAGACTCTGTTGCACACACATGAAGCTCAAATATACAGTTCCTAAATTGTCAAATATGAGGACTCACTTTAAACAAAGTCCTTCAAATGCAAGGACTTACCAAGGAACCAACGTAAATTTCATCAATTTCAAGAATTCACAACTTTATCACATTCATAGGAATCCATCTAATTATCCTACTCAATACACATGGAGTAAGGAATACTTATCTAATACAATATGTAGCGGGTGTCCACCTTTCCACCCTACCAGAGGCTCAAAAGCCTTCATTCTCAACATTCTGGCCACCCCTGTGCCAAGCCATGTTACCACCAGGGATTATTTGCCCTCATTCATGTGTTCGCTTGCAGTAGTCCTATTCCTTCGAATCCCCCAACGTATCGCTTGTCTCTTCTTCAGACGTGAACTCTCCTCTCTGTTTTCACCGGTGCCCTCTTCTCTTGTACGCCCCTCCACAAGAAGGTTATCAACCTGTCCTCTTTCCTAAGGAATTTGTGGGGCTGCAGGAGATGGTACTTTATCATACCTTTGGGCTGACGATTTCCATTGTTTTAACTGGACCTCCCATGCTCATTCATTTGGGTGGTTGGTTGTTCAACTACCATCCCTTGTCTTATTAACTATTTGGCTTCAGCTGCAAGTTAAAGGCCTTAGGATCATTTTCTTCACATTATTCACCAAGGTGGTTTGGAGTCTTTACATGAGAATCCCCTTTATGCCCCCTCATTAATCCCTCTCTGGTATCACTCAAGACTTCACCCCACCAATTGTTGACATTTTAAATCAACAATAATATAATTATAATGTTTATATACCATTACATGGCAATCGTTAATCATGATTAATTACATATAATGAAAGGTTTAGGAAAGGGATGTTACAATAAGCTTATCTTCCTCTTTCATAGTGATTCGGTTGAGTATTTGTCGTAGAATGATCTCCCTAAATATTTCGTAAAACTAAAATAATTTAAACAAAATCAAAGAAATAACACAAAATCTGTGATCTGGTGTAACTACTTCCGCTGATCTTCTTCCTCAAACCAACTGCCCACGCATTGGATTTTAGAGGCTTATCTTCCTCTTTCTTAGTGATCAGGTTGAGTACTTGTCGTAGAATGATTTCACTAGATATTTCGTAGCTTCTATACCATGAGATCGTCGCCCTTTTCATGCAGTTTGTGAACTTGGTGTCCATCTTCGATAAATTGCTATTCTGGAAACCAGGACGTGTGCCCAACCTTCACTATTCGATGTCATCCATCACTTGGTGCGTCGTAACTTACACATGGTAAAATAATATTTTTCCTCCACGTTCCAATGGTCAGATGATATGTTGCATGGCACTTCAGATATCATTGGAATCTTTGGAATTAATTCCTCTGCTGTTACATCATGCTTTCATCACAAGAATCTCATGCGATTTCTCTAATTTGGTATAATCTTTACGAAACCCTAGCAAGCAGGGAATCTCTCCTTGTATCACTGAGACTTGGTGAAACTATAGCGAATTTGCGCCAGCAATTGGATTTTCTTCGAATTCCCCATGATATCCTAGCTAGTCTCATCCAAATTTGTCTTTTGTAGATGTTTAACCACTGGTGGTCCAACAGAGTGGTGACGTAATGATCTGGTGACTAGGAAATGCTACCTCTGTCATTCTTGTAAACTTGCGTTTCAGACCTTACGAGCTTGTGGCAATCTCAAAACCTTTTCTTTTTTTCTACAACCTGGTAAATTCTATTTACCTTTTCTGCACAATGTAACTAATGGCATAATGATTGCACCTAATCACACCTTCTCTGCCAACTTACACCTTCGCTAACACGACTTCATATGACTTTTATCTCCTGTGATTTTTCCAGGTGCAAAAAGAATGTGCTGGTCTCCATTTTTACATTTTTCCATAGCTGGCATCCATCTGGATCGTTATAATCAGTTTTAATGGTTGCTGGTCCGCTGGCTATTCGACCATGACACCTTTTGCATATCACATTTGTGGTGAACTAGGGTTTTCCTTTTGTGATATGGTGCATGATTTACGCATCAAACCCTCTAAAAAATGATATATCGCCCTACCTTGTGGCCTGGTGGGATCTCTGCGCTGGTTTTAGCCATTACGCGTTGCAATTTTTAGTGAAAACATGCAGATTTTTTCCGATCAGGTTGCATCATTTTGTGGGTGAAACAATCTAAAGTGATCCTTTCAAAGGTCACTGAATAGACCTTTATCGTTACATGCTAGGGTTTCTCTTTTTCCAACCTGGGTTGTCCTCATTTTTCTGCGATCTGATTGATCACTCATTGAAAAATAATATAACGCCTTCAAGTGATTCTAATCTGGATCTAATTCACGTGATATCATTGTGATATTCTGCCAGCGATGAGCAGTGATCTGATGTATTGTAAAATAAACTTATGACAGATTTTTCTGGTGCTGCGTTGGCTCTTTGGTGTCTAGATGATCTCTGTCCTCATGTAACTTTGTGACCTGGTGTGACAAATTTATTGCTGGTGTATATATTTCCAAGACTTCGCTTAACAAAACCCTTTTGATCACCTGCGATCTCATGAGGATAAGGATATAGATAATTAGTTGACTACATATTAGTTTGTCCTTTGACCAGAAATATTTGCACAATACCTATTGTTGCAGCTAGGAAACTAAAAACATAGATTTTTATATAATAAAAAGTACCATATATGTACTGATTTGATTCGATAAGAGATTAGAGGTCTTATTGCAGGCTTCGCTATTCCCAATGTTTTATATGGGAACATATCCAAACTTTTTATCTATATAGTCTTTTTGAATCATATATTTTTCCTATGTATTGTTTGAATTAATGCTAGCATTAGTTCGAATGTTTGTATTAGCATTTTCTGCTAGCTGAATATATCCCTAAGTTTTTATTTGTACTAATCATATTGAAATGTTTAGATATCCAAGCTTTATAGTGATCGATAATTCCAAAGTTTATAATGTCCTTGCCGCATGTATTTGTATTGAAATGTATTGACACTTTTTTTCAGGTGCTTGAATAGGCCTAACAACTTAAATGTTTACATGATGCGAGGTCCTCCAACAGGCCTTACAACTTAAATGTTTGCATACCGCGAGGTCCTTAGACAACCCGACAGACTTAAATGTTTATCTAAATACGCTTCTCGAAGTACATTTTTCCTCGAAATTTTCCATACAATGTTGCAGTGATTTTGTACAATATTGTTGTCCACCACCAGTTGAATAGACATTGTATCTTTCATCCTTCTTCCAGCCTTGCAATGCAATTTTGTCATTGTTGAAGCTACATACATTGTTTACTGGTTCGGTGAGTGCTTCTTCTTTGTTGGTTCGTCGGTTGCTGCTTGTTGTTGTTTGGTTCACAATTCGACCTCTGCTTCTGCCTTTCATCATTTCAGAGTAAGTTTCCATGCCATAGTTTCATTTTCTATTCCTTGTTTGTTGTTCAGTGTTTGCAGTTTGCAAGTAAGAATGTTTTCTTATTTCTAGTGGCATGCTCGTCGTATGTTTCTGGTTCCTTCTGTGCTTCAGCTGCAGTTTCGTAATTGTTGGATATACATATGTTGTTTACTGGTTCGGTGGTTGTTGTTTGTTCGTTGGTTCGTGGGTTGCTGGTTGTGTTTGTTTGGCTCGGGTTTACGCTTTGGGGCCCTAGGGCTACAGCTCGACCTGTTTGTGCTTTTTCACTAGTTTGGTGCTTGCTGTTTTCTTTTGTTTGATTCAGCCTTGCAGGGTTGGGGTCCAACACCGGTGGTTGGAGTTGTTTTTTTTTTTGGATTATTATTGTTTTTGGGGCGCTTTACGGTGTTCAGCCCCTGCACCCACGAGTCGACATGCAGTTGTGTTATTTTCCCTGTCTACTGAGATCGATATCTGTTCTGCTATGAGATTTTGCTTGTGCCTGGCATGAAAGAAAATAGTTACATGCAAAATTGTTCGAGAATTACATGTGAAATTGCAATATCCGTTGTTTTTTTGTTAAAATAAAGCATCTGCAGGTTGCATTTATAAAGCATGTATGGTCAGATGTGCCCATATGACATTACATGTTCTTTATCCTCTACACAAACTGTTGTGCCCACGATACAACTTGTCTTGTACTTGAGATATGATAAGTAGAACAAAGATTCTGCAAAATTATATTTGGATGTCTCGAAGCATATCTGGCTAGTTTGCCATAGAAAACCAAAATATTGTATCATGGGCACAAAAGTTTGTGTAGAGGATAAAGAACATGTATTTTCATCAGTGGAAGCATATCTCGATACTTTGTCATGGAAAACCATAAATCATTTAGCTACGTCCATGCAATTTCATGATATTTTGTGGCTTGTAATATATTTTGGGCAGGGAAAAAAAAATTACACATTTACAACTATGGATGGAGAAGCGCAAAGGTTCATATTTATGCCTATCTTTTAGACTATTCGTTGAGTCTATTTTACTGTATGTACATATTACTTGTTCTCTGGTGCATACCAGCTTCCATTCATGTTCATTGTGTTTTGTGCATTCCCACATTCAAACAAACATAATAGCTGGTCAAAACGACAGAGTCTTGACTGCATCGGTTGAAGAGGATATAGAAAGGTGCATGCTTGTACTATTATTTGATATTGCGTTGTTTTGTATTTCATTTATTGTCTGTATATGTGTTCAACTATTTTATTGTATGTAGATGTTGTGTGTCTTCCTAGATGATAAATTATCTTCATTACATGCCTTCCTGCATACTAACCTACTTCATGTCCGTTGTGTTTTTGCTGCATTGCTACATTTAAACAAATAGAATGGCTGGAGATGATGATGGACTCTTTCACAGGTGAATAGCCCTGTTTCTCTTTCTTTTACATGTATGTCTTCATTATAAGTTATCTTCATTACACGCCTTCCTACATACTAACCTACTTCATGTCCGTTGTGTTTTCGCTGCATTGCTACATTTAAACAAACATAATGGCTGGAGAGGATGATGGAATCTTTGACGAGTAAATAGACTTGTTTCTCTTTCTTTTACATGTCTGTCTTCATACTAACTTGCTTTCATGTCCATTGCATATTCGGCGTTGCTACCTTCGAAAAAATAGGTTGGTCGGACAAGAAGATGAATTGTTTTGTGCAACATCAGAGGGTTCTGTGGTACAATTTTCTAAAAGGTATACCAACTATGCTGGTAAATTAAATATACAAAGTGGGTGCAGGCATATAATATTAGACTTGAAAACGATGGCTTGGAAGAAATCGGCCTTTCTGCCCTCCCTATTTCTACTTTTTCCATTTTCTATTATCCCTTTTGTTTTCTAATTGATCTGCTTAGTGGTCTTTCCAAAAATGCCTTGGTGCGTCGGTTGGCAGACTAACGGTTTCACATCTATGGTCACGCTTCTACCTTATTCCATAGTTACCCACTTTCTCGATTGTGGGTACTGGGCTTCTAGGTTCAAGATTTCTCCCCTGTCTTCCAGGAGTCCGTGATATACAGATTGGTCGTGGTGCCCCGCCCTCATGCCCTGTTTACTGTTACACATTTTTTTGGTTAAAAAAATTAGATGCATACAATTTTACGGTTATTTATTCCTTCTGATGGAAAGTATACAATGCATATGCTTGTTTAGTCCTAATGTTCATTTGCACATAATTGCATCAGAAAAAGTTGGACTAGTGACATGGGCATGAGCAGTCAGTCATCCCAGACATCAGTAGACCAACAAGGCCAAAGGTAAAGATGCATACACTCTGCTCTTACTATGTTTACCAAAAAAATATCCTCGGTTATATATTCATCTATGGCATGGTGAATATGTTGATGTCATCTGCAATACATGGTTTGTAGTTCACAAGAGGTATCAACAAGTACAAGCGAGACGCCGAACATACCGCATGTTCCACAGACTAAGAGGTGTGGTTGCAAAACTTTGGCTCCATAGTTCATTGAAGCTATGCGTGTACTTGTAGATTTATGCCAGTGAAAGAATAATACAAACAAAAAAAAATGCACACTACCATTCACTTTAGTTTTCCTGTTAAAAAATTGTCACCAAGTCTAGAGTTGTAACACCCAAAGTACTATCAATAGAGGGATTGAACAACTGTTGAACTGGAGAAGTGTTCGTCGGGGACATAATGGTCATCTATAGTACCTACTTGGACAAGGAAAACAAAAGTAGATCCATTATGCGTTCTGACATGATAGACAAGGAGGCCATGATGACAGTGACACTAACTATTCCTACACAACTTGTTTAGAAACATACAGAAAAGATATTGTTGGGTAATGGGATATCCATTAGAAATTTTAATATGTTTCCCAAAAAAGTATATGACCATGGTGATTGTGATCGAATTATTTCGCTCAATGAAACAAGTGTTGTGGAAAAAATTCTCGTTGTTTGTTCAGAATATCGTTTCGTCTCGGACACGACTATCAACCAACTTGCACAGAGCACTGATATTTACCCAATCGGAATGACTGGCGCAACTATCACACTAGAAAAAAAACTTGGCTCGCAAGACATTCTCCATATAAAGCATGGAGAGTCGGGCAACGACAAGGAAATGGTACCGCTTTTCATATCCATTTTTTCCCTTTACTTTCTCATATGCATGTATCTCGGGTAAGTTACACAAATATTTCACTATTCCATGTTGCAACTGCAATTGTTCGATACCTATTCAAATTTGTTTTCGTTAATGAAGCAACAATTGCATAAAGGGTAGATTCCACTTATGCTCTTCAAAAATATAACAAAGAAAAGGGATTTTAGAGAAAGGATCTTTCAGACAACCCAAGCAATGTTTGTAAAAGAGTTGTGAGCAGATATAGTACAGGATCTGAAGAAACTAGCTAGCTCTACAACTGTTGTGCATATACATCCACAAAATCATCCTCACTTTGCTTATACAAATAACCTTCAACAGATTTCTGCGGCCTGTTTTATTTTT
>SNQJ01S0019791.1:28145-44171 GCA_010110895.2 Picea sitchensis
TGTATTGTTCAATGTATTAATTCCTATGGTCGTGTTCCCAGGTTGAATGTGTTTTATTTGCAGCCAATGCGTACTCGACCCCCTTTGAACCTGTATGTGCAAAATGAAACTCTCCTGCTTCTGCCTCCTCTTTGATAAGTGATGATACGATTAATTTTCTGCGATGCGGTGAAAAATGTCCATATATATATGGGCATTGCATCAATTCTTCCATCTGAACCATGGCCAACACAGCCATGCATTGTATGGTTAGGCAACCTCTGTTACAAAATGTGCTTCCTAAGTTGGAAAAATTGTCTTATGAAATGTATCTACAGAAAAAGGAAAGCAATGTCTACATGCTGCGGGACCTTCAGATACACAACAAATTCACCTTAAATGAGGACAATGCAATTTTGGATATCGGTTGAAGAAAAAAATATATATATCAAACTTTGGCACGAAATGAAAATACCTTATGTGTCTCTGTAATATTTCTTCAACATCTAGATGAATGTTCGTCGGACTTGACTACATGGGATTGCATGTGCATAAGATTGTTCGGTCCAAAAATGGGAAGTATGGCAGCAAACCCCATATATCCCATGGCCCCAATTATTTTCTACTGGGAACATGTACCAGATGTAACAGAAAATGGTGCAGCGACATCTCTTCTTTGTATATCAAATTGTTTGATGCAAAGGTCGATGCGACCTGCTCTATGGAAGCTTCTGGGAACTTGCTTGAGGCATGTTTGGAGTTTAGTTGGTTCTTAGTTGTATGCTTCGTCTGTCAATTTGTATATCGTGGAACTCCGACTGTTGTTTGGAGGACACAAAAAAATAGAATTGAATTTTTTAGCTAGCTAGCCCGCATATCCGCCTGATAATTTCTATGGTGTTGTGACACAAATGTAGTATGTGGCTTGTTTTAGCATTTTTCCTTAATCGATGAACTTGGTAAAATTAATCTCTTGGAATAATTTGAAATCAACGAATATATACTGTGTGAAATGAAATTGTGCTATCTTATTAACAAGAGGCTCTTAAAATTCAAATTGGTTGTTGTTATGCTTGTGGTGATAGAATTTTAAAAAACTTTCTTTTGTTTTTTTAATTTTTTTTAAATAAGTGATTTAACATCCTTAGATAATTTTATGTAATTAAATTGTACAATATCAATATTTAATATTAATAATTTAGTATTTGAAAATAATGTTTTTAAATAATGTTAGATAGGATGAACATCCGTAAACAATCGCAATCTTGAGCCCGCCAGTCCTGGAGTCCTTCTGTCAATTTGTATGTTGCGGAACTCCGAGTGTTGTTTGGAGGACACAGGACCATAGAAGTGCAATGTTGATCTAGAGAGCCCGCAAGTCCACTTGTCAATTTGTATATTGCAGAACTCTAAGTGCTATTTATATGACATAGAAAAATAGAGGCTCAATTTTGAGCCTGCCAACCCGAGAACCTGCGATCCAAAAAATGGCTAAGTATGGAATGAGGGATCTATACATGCTCTAAAAATATCATTTCCATACTTTATACAAGTACATGTTTAGTATGTATTGCTCGTTTTTCGAAAAATTTCTAGGTCTGGAAGTTGGCGGATGCACGTGTTCAGATTTCCACTTACTTTTATATCACTAGCCCGACAGACCGCTTCCCCGTTCAAATTGTACAAACTTTCTTGTCGAATTAAATTGTGCAATATCGATATTTAATATTAATAATTTAGTATTGAAAATATTGTTTTTAGATCATGTTACATAGTTGATAGGGATTAGTATCCGTAAACAATGGCCTTCTTAAGCCCGCCAGCCCTGGACTCTGTCTGTCAATTTGTATATCACGGAACTCTGAGTGTTGTTTGGAGGAAACGAAACAATAGAAGTGAAATGTTAAGCCAACCAAGCCACAAGTCCGCTTGTCAATTTGTATATCACGAAATTCTGGGTGCTATTTGTAGGGCACGAAACAATAGAGGTCCAATTTTGAGCCCGCCAGCCCGAGAACCCACGATCCAAAAAGTGGCCAAGTATGGAATGTGCGATACGTACATGCTCTATAAAAATCTCATGTCCATACTTTATAAGAGTACATACTTAGTATGTATTACTCGTTTTTCGGAAAACTTCTAGGTGTGGAAGTTGGTGGAATCACGAATTTAGATTTCACTTACTTTTATATCACCAGCCCGACCGATTGCTTCCCTGTTTGATATTGTAATAAACGAATATAAACTGGTCCAAGTCCAAATGTGCTATCACATCAACATGAGGTCCTTAAAAATCAAATAGCCCGCAAGTCTACTTGTCAATTTGTATATCGCGAAACTTTGGGTGCTATTTGTAGGTCACGGAACAACAAAGGTCCAATTTTGAGCCCGCTAGCCCGAGAACACACGATCGAAATAGTGGCTAAGTATGGAATGAGGGATCTGTACATGTTCTATAAAATCTCATGTCCATAGTTTATAAAAGAACACATTTAGTATGTATTACTCGTTTCCTCCGAATGTTGTTTGGAAGACACAGAACAATAAAAGTGCAATATTGAGCGAGCTAGTCCGCAAGTTCGCCTATTAATTTGTATATCGCGAGACTCTGGGTGGTACTTGTAGGATACAGAGAAATAGAGGCCCAGTTTTGAGCCCACAAGACCGAGAACCCACGATCCAAAAAGTGGCCAAGTATGGAATGCAAGATCCATACATGCTCTATAAAAACCTCATGTCCATACCTTATAAGAGTACATACTTAGTATGTATTACTCATTTTTCGGAAAACTTCTAGTTGCGGAAATTGGCGGATTCGCATATTCAGATTTCAATTAATTTTATATCACCAGCCCGATGGACCGCTTCTCCATTTGATATTGTAATAAATGAATATAAACTGGCCCAAGTCCAATTGTGCTATTACATCAACACGAGGCCCTTAAAATTCAAATAGTCTGCAAGTCTGCTTGTCAATTTGTATATCGCGAAACTTTGAGTGCTATTTGTAGGGCACAAAACAACAGAGAACCAATTTTCAACCCGCCAACCCAAGAACCCACGATCCAAAAAGTGTCTAAGTATGGAATGAGGGTTCCGTACATGCTCTATAAAATCTCATGCTTTATAAAAGTACATATTTAGTATGTATAACTCGTTTGTTGACAAAATTTCTAGGTGCGGAACTTGAGTGATACACGTGTTCATATTTCCACCCATTTTTATATCACCAGCCTGACCGACCTCTTCCCCTTTTCATATTATACAAAATTTTTGGAATGCAAGTTTCTGAATACGCGGTTTTTTCTTTGAAATACGATATTTAACATCCTTTAATAATTTTATGTAATTAAATTGTACAATATCAATATTTAATATTAATACTTTAGTATTGAAAATAATGATTTTAGGTAGTGTTAGATAGTTGATAGGGATCACCATCCATAAACAATCGCAAGTTCATCCCGCCAGCCCTAGAGTTCATCTGTCAATTTGTATATGGTGGAACTCCAAGTGTTGTTTGAAGGACACTGAACAATAGAAATGAAATGTTGAGTGAGCCAGCCCGCAACTCCGCCTGCAAATTTGTATATCGCGAAACTCTTGGGTGATATTTGTAGCACATAGAACAATAGAGGCCCAATTTTGAGCCCACTAGCCCGAGAAACCGCGATCCAAAGATTGGAGTAAGTATGGAATGCGGGATCAGTACATGCTCTGTAAAATCTCATGTCCTTACTTTCTAAAAGTACATATTATATATTGTTTTTCCAAAAAAATTCTTGGTAAGGAAGTTGACGGATTCATGTATTCAGATTTCACTTACTTTTATATCACCAGCCCGACTGACTGCTTCCCCATTTCATATATATATATTTGTAACTATGGAAATCGGTAACAATGTCAGTATCGTACTAGCGTGACACAGGGTCGAATCCTTCCAACTGCCTTATAACGCCTAGGGAGAAATCGCACCGCCCGTAAGCATGTCCTCAGAATAAATCGGGGTGAGAATCAACCTTGAGACCTCTTTTTACATATTTCCTTCCATTTACATGGCACTTGTCGATCGGTCTACACCCTCACGGGCTCTTCCCCGTTTCATATTGTATGAACCTTCTTGTCTAATTAAATTGTACAATATCAATATTTAAGATTAATAATTTATTATTGCAAATAATGTTTTTAGGTAATGTTAAATAGTTAATAGGGATTACCATCCATAAACAATCGCACTCTTGAGGTCGCCAACCCTGGAGTCCATCTGTCAATTTGTATATTGCGGAACTCCGAGTGCTATTTGTATGAACGAAACAAAAGGAGTGCAATGTTGACCGAGGTATCCCGCAGGTCCACTTGCCAATTTCTATATCGCGAAATTATGGACGCTATTTGTAGGCCACAGAACCATAGAGGCCCAATTTTGAGCCCGCCAGCCCGAGAACCTGCGATCGGAAAAGTGGCTAAGTATGGAATGTGGGATCCATACATGCTCTATAACATATCATGTTCATAATTTATAGTACATATTTTTGAAAATTTCTAGTTTCTCTTTTCTCTCTACTTTCCCTTTCTTTACTTACTCGTTTTTTGGAAAATTTCTAGGTGCGGGATTTGGTGGATTCGTGTCTTCAGATTTCCATTGTTACTTTTATATCACCAAACTGACCGACTGCTTCCCCATTTCATATTGAACAAACTTTTTGAATCACGGGTTCCTGCATAGGTGGTTTTAACATTGCGTTTCCATTGTTCTGTCACTTGCAACGAGCACCCGGACTTCCGCGATTTACAAATTAGCAAACAAATCCCCCTTCATCTCGTATGCTTTCACTTTATTTTTACTTGGTCCTTTTCCCCATTGTCTCATGCTTTTATATACAGAAACCAAAGTTCAACAATATACAAATTTCCCTTTCACCATTAAGCTTTCGTTGTTCCCCTATGCACAAACAACACCCAAAATTTCGCGACATACAAATTGATGGCCGGTATCTGTCACTGAGATGCAATATGACCATCGGCCCTTCACGTCTCCTAGGTATATATTATGCCCTTTTTATTTTGTAACCTTCCCGTTTGCTTTCCATACTTGGGAATTTCTTGGAATCGGTTTCACGGGTTGGCGAGTGCACAAAATGTACAATGCTTCGTCGCAATTCTCCATCACCGCTACCTTCATACTTGTTTCCAGATATGTAATAATTAAGCTTTAATGCTAGTAGTTCATCTTGAAGGAATTGTTAATATTGTCATTAATGTCCAGAAGGTCAGAGAATATTTGTCATTACTACGAATTAAACCAAGATTTGCGCAGAAGTATGTTATCCTTTCCAACTATTCATTTCAAACATGACGCAATATGTTTTTGTGCGTTGTTGGGTTGGCTCCTTTAAGAAATTTCTAATTCTTAATCTTTCTTCGCCATCACCGCAACCTTCGCAGTTTTTCTAAATATGCAATTAGTGAGCTTTAATGGTAACAACTCATTCCGCACAAACCCTGGAGATTGCCATTAATCAGCGAAAGGCTCAAGGGGATATTCCATTGATACACATTAAACCATAATTTGCGGAGGGTTATATTATCCCTCCCCAATTTTCATTTCAAGCATCGTCTCGAGCAAACAAAAATTCTCGTTAACTTGTGGCAGCAGTTCTATCTAGATACAGTAGACACATTTGGGAATAATGGCCAGAGGTTCCACTATTCTGGGGCATATTCTTACTACTCATCTCCCTCTTCCTAGGAGCAAAAGAGGAGATGGTCCCTTGGTACACTGAGAGATATATTTCAAGCCAAAGAATTCCAAGGCAACCCTGCCTGCTCAAAGAACTTGCTCAGTTGCATTGATGGCTGGCACAGAGGATGATGTCCTGGATTTTGAGTCAGAAGAAGATGATTTCATGGGCAATGATACAAAAATGGATGATGGAAATGCAGAGACTGTTCCCACTCCTGTCCCCAAATTAAAATCAAACATAATGGGCGGAACTTCCCAGCTCAATGATGGTGGTCTTGACAACACCAAAAGGAGTTTCAGAAAAGAAACCGACGTTGAATGCAATAGCTACTTTGCAGCGTGAAAGTAGGAATTCCATAGGTCCAAATTAGTTCGTTCTGTGCTGAAGCGTTTCAATGTAAAGAAATGATATGTTGATTCTCAGAGATATATTTCAAGCCAAAAAATTATTCACTTGTGGGACTACTATCCTGTTCTCTAGATATACAATTAACATCTTCGGGAATCAGGTCTAGAACTATCACTGCGGCAAGGCATATTTCTACTAGTCATCTCCTTCCACCCAGAATGGACTAATTTGGGCCTCTGGAATTGCACGTGCAACCTGTGTCCCTTAAGTTTCTTCGACTATGTAGAGGCGGTTTCTAGTTGTGTCCTAAGTTTTAGTAAAGGACTATTCCATTTTACCTGCAACGTTTTTCGTGTTCTTCCTCATGGGAAGCTTCTGAAAACTATCAATTTTACCACAAGATGATTCATTGAGGAGAAAACTACAAGGATCCTGCATACTGTGGATCCCATGCCTATGTTTGTGGAAGATACGTTCAATGTTTTGGCCCGAAGAACTGGGTCCAATTTCTAAGGATAGATGTACAATACTCAGGGTTTTTCTTTTTTTTTAAATGGATTTGCTATTAAATTTTTTTTCCTTGGAGTCTTCGTTGCTGCTTCTTTTCTGGATTTAATCCCTGTTCTCATTGGCATGGTTCGGTGGTCTCGTAGTTGTTTGATATTTTGTTTACTTAGGTTATTTTTTCTAAGATGGAACATCTAACAATTATATGGAAATGTACTGTCTCAATCCACTAGCATTTTATGCAATCAAAAAATGGATTACACAGTTTCAAACCAACGTTCAATTATATTCGTGATGTAGACAGAACATAGCAATACCAATGTACAATCTTGCAGCAAAATCGCCAATCTTGTTTCTAGACATGCAGTTATTAAGTTTTAATGCTAAAAACCCATAATGTAAGAACTTTAATACTTAATTTAATATGTTAGAGTCATAGAAGAATGTATCAAGAACACACTTACACCCACTTGTTCTAATAAAATCTAATCTTCAACAAATCACTTGCTGGAAATTAGTAGAAAATGAATTTTAATACTTAAGTTAATATGTTACATTCATGGAAGAATGTATCAAGAACATACTTACACTCACAGGTTTCAATAAAATCTAATCTTCAACAATGCATTTGCTGACAATTAATAGAAAATGATGGTTTTGCAAAAATGGTGCTTCTTTGAAACCAATTCGCGCTTACGAAAACTGCCCTCTGCCTTTCTATTTTCCCACTCTTTTATCCATTGTAGTTTCTCTTCCTGGTTACTTAATCATTTTTTTTCCGAAAATGCCTTGCTGTGCGGCTTGGCGGATTCACGCATTTCCACCGAGCGCTTCCCCTTTCTTTAAATTGGCCCTCTATTATTCTGTGTCCTACAAGTAGCACCCAGAGTTCTGTGATATACAAATTGACAGACGGACTTGTGTGCTAGATGGCTCAACATTGCACTTCTATTTTTCCATGACCTCCAAACAACATTCGGATTTCCGCGATATACAAATTGACACATGGGCTCCAAGGCTGGCAAACTCAATATTTCCACTGTTTACAGATAGAAAAGTGATAAAACGAGCCATACCACATTTGCACCACAGAAGCTATATTAAAGGGAAAATCATTTACTCTATAGTTCTATGTCCTACAAACAACACCCACAGTTCTGCACTATACAAATTGACAGTCGGACTTGTGGGATGGTTGGCTAAAAAAATGACTCGGAGTTCCGTGATATACAAATTGACAGCCGAAGCATATAACTAAAAACCAAGTAAACTCACAGATCTTATTCCTAGTCGTTGTTTTCTATGCCCACCAACTTCACACTTCTTTCCAAGTATATATCTTCACAGGAAAATGTGATATCTGTTACATATGTGAATATATTGGTCCTTCTTTTTTGTCTTCTATACTTGGCCAAATATATGTTTCTCTTTTCCCTGAACTTTATCTTTCTCATCACTTATTATTTTTTTCGAAAATTTATGGTTGCGCGCGTGGATGAACATGCAAGTTCACGTTTTCACTCATGCTCTTATATCGCGACACCGACCGACCGCTTCCCCATTCCATACCCAGACACTTCTTCGACCATGGATTCCCAGTAGGCGAGCTCTAGATTGGAATTCTACTGTTCCATGACCTGCGAACAGTACAGTCACTTCCGTGATATACAAATTTTTTACATATGTGAAATTTCGTACCCAGACACTTCTCCAATTGCGAATTCCTGGTAGGCGGGCTTTAGATTGGACTTCTATTGTTCCATGACCTACGAACAATACTGTCACTTCCACGATATACAAATTTACAACTGGACTCAGATCATACCCTCTTTTGTATTATGGTCTACCTATCATGCCCTCTTGTCATTAATCAACAAAAGGCTCGAGGAACTTTCCCATTCATAAGCATTTAACCAAGATTTAGCGGAGAGTTACATTATCGTCTCTAACTGTTCATTTCAACCATCGTCTAGAGCAAACCAACGTTCTCATAAACCTATGGAATTATCTCGACAACAGTTCAGTGGAGATACAGTGAACATATTCGGACATGAGGACTAGAACTTCCAGTGGTCGAGGGCATATTATTATTACTCAACCTCTGCCACAGAGAACCAAGTAATTTGGACCTCTGGGATTGCTCGTGCAGGATGTGTCCCTGAGGTTTTTGACTGTAAGGACTTGGTCTCTTGGTGCGTCGATAAATTTATTTCGGACAAAAGAATTGTTCCATTACGGGACCACTCATATGTTTATTTGTCACCTCAGGTATTTCGCCAGATGTTAAGATTGTCGGAGCCAACATTGACATTCAGAGTAGAATATTGCAAAAAGTTCATAGCAAAGCATAATAATGGGTTGGACCTCTTGCCCCATTTATTGGAAAATCCACTTCTAGTTCCTGAATATATTACAATCTTGCAGGTTAGTTCATTTAGAAATCCATTTCGCAAAATTTTCTGGCTGTTTACAAGAATAATGGGACAGGATTCCACAACAACTATTTCCCGGATGGCTCTTTATATTATGTATTTCACAGTCAATGAACAAGCCATTTTTTATTGGGGCAAGTTAATTTCCCATGAAATCTGTTCCCAATTGTCAAGCTTCAAAAGGGAAAAGAAATTTTATATGTCGTCCTACGTAGTTTTTGCGATAGCGCATTCCTATCGGTTTCCACAACTGTCTCTGTCCAAGAATGTCAACTGGGAATTTGACCTAGTAACGTTCTGGTACCAGGCCTTGTGGAAGCACAAGTCTTCCCACTATTTTTATGATGTTTTTAGTGGCTCTGTGTCTGCTTTCAAAGTTTTTTTGTTAGGAGAGGATGCTCCCCACATATCTAAACAAACAACCATTTTTTTGGATAGGAAGGGGACACTTGAACATTTGGATAATTACATTGTCATAAGAATTTTTGGCTCCACAAGAAAACCTTCTCTCCTTCCATGTCACATTACGGACAAAATGTTTGTTGCATAAGTAGCACGACAATACAACTACTGGTTTCATCTGTTGCAAAAGAAGAGAAAAAAATAGTTCATTCCTCTGCCTTGGAAAGTAGGGGAGTTTGTGTTGGAAAATTTCAACAAAATTGAGGAATTCGTAGCACATTCCAGCATCTCCAACCTGATATATGATGAAATCATAAGAGGGTTCGACCCCTATAATATTTTTTGACAACATTTACAAACACTTGGCCTTGGCGATTTTCTTATCAAAAAACACCTGCCCGAAAACAAAGACAGTGGAGACAACGCTCCTGCCTTTGATATCGACGACCTAGAAATAGTGCAAAGTTGCACTAAATTGTACACGTAACAGGGGAAAGACCCCGATGACAAGAGTGTTCAATCGAAAAATAACACTCCAAAAAGTACGACATCCCAGAGCATCTCTCCAACTGACCGCCATAACAACAAAGCAACTCAAATTTCTTCAAATGGAGGCAGAGATATTGACCCTCCTCACTCTAAAATTGATAGTTCTCACAAGCTTCTAGTAGACAAGAAGAGAAAAAAAAATGCGAGACAGGTGGAAGAGACGAAAATTCAGAGTGAGAACATGGAACTTGACATTGATCTGGATAGCATGCTCCACTACCTTGATCATCCTGGAGACGCCATCCACCATAGCCGTCCAATGGACATATCTGTTACCAAAATTTTTGATGAAGATGAATCCTTCATGTTTCAGAGTGTTGTTTTTGATAGCCAGTCCAAAAAATTGATAATTGAGAAAAACGATGTAAAAAATAAGAATGGAAAATCTTGTTCAAAGGTTGACCTTGCCAACATGCGGTTGTCCCAAATCTATCATCTTCACAACTCGAGCGAAGATGCACTTCATGATTCCATTGGAGGTATCGAGGCTGATAATTCCAGACTAAAGAACCGAGTCAAGGAATTGGAAGAGACTTTGATTCCTATGCCATTGCTTGTCATTCCTTTGGCAATAGCCATGTATGCCACCCCTACAACGAACGTAAGAGAATCCTCCACCTTCCTTTCATATTGTAGAGGATATGTGGAGAATAATATCAAGAAAAGAATGGAACTGGTTACTGAGGCGTGGAAAACATAAAAAACCATCACTTCCCTTGGAGCCAGGGTAGATAGTTTGCTCCAACATTTGCAGGCGGAGTTAAAAGATGAAGAAAATTTCTATTTAAAAATGGTCCTTCCTTTTGGCACCATTGTGAACAATATGACAGAAACAAAAAGAACAGAACAAGATCGTCCATCCAAAAACTAGATCAGTCAATTGAATGCATGTTGGAAAGAAATAGTGAAGAACCTGCATCTCATTGTTCAGTCATGTGAACAAGCCATATCGAACAAAGATAAATTATTCACAAGGCTGTCAAGAATAAAATTAGCCAGAAAAACCAATGACTTCCAAGACCCGGACTTAATCGCAAACTCCTTTCCCTTAACTAGGAAAGAGTTCGATAAACATGTTTCTATGTTTAAGGCTTTGTCTCTGGAAACATTTTACAACATCCTTCACTATGATCAAGCTCACGTCGACGACTGGCTAGTCAAATATTCAGTACAAAATGAGGAAATTCACCAGGCTCTGTGTAATGTTTCTATCGACTTCTGGGAATTAGAAACCAATCTTTTCAACATAAAAATCTGGAATGAGATCATCATCACCCCAATGAGAAGCTACATTGAAGAATGGTTCGAAAGGGAATTGAAGCAGGCCATCGACGAAAGGAATCAGGAAGTTTCCAGGATTCCAACAACCGTCGACAAAATCAATGAAACAACAGCCATCGACGACATCATTGAAATGAAAGCCGCAATAAAATAGCCAAAGGGATCATATGTACCCTCACTGTAAGTCTACTGATCACATCCTTCTTTGTTTATCAACCCAGTTATTCCACTTTTTTAAATAGAGATGTGTAGGCAAACACTTATACCTTTCAATTTATTTTTTTTAAGGTATTGCACTCTATCTTCTTTCTACAGTCCTGTTTCTTGTACATATTTCTCTAATGGTCTGCGGGAGCCTCAATCCCAGTCTACATGAAAAACACATTGGAATTTGCATTTATATGTAACGGACTTTTATTTTTTATACATTTCAAAATTTCCAGTAGTATGTAACAAATATTTATTTTTTGACATATTTTAAATAAAACTATTTTCTTATCTCCTTTTAAATTTATGTCTTCATACATTTTTATCTATCACCAGTCTATATTGAAATGCATTTAAATTTTTATATGTAAGAGACTTTTATTTTTTTATATATTTCAAAATTTCCAGTAGTATGTAACAAACTTTTATTTTTTTACATATTTCAAATAAAACTGTTTTCTTATCTCCTTTTAAATTTATGTAAAAAATAAATGGTGCTCTGCATGCCAAGCATATACATGTTGCAAACAACATTTTCGTGATATACATTTCAAAATTTCTAGTAGTATGTAACAAACTTTTATTTTTTTACATATTTCAAATAAAATTGTTTTCTTATCTCCTTTTAAATTTATGTCTTCATACATTTTTATCTTTGACCAGTCTATATGACATGCATTTAAATTTCCAAATTCTTTCTTCCATTGTGAACAAATTTGTAGTTTGTTATATACTTTCAAAAAATAAATGGTGCTCTGCATGCCAAGCGTATACAAGTTGCACACATGCATTTAAATTTCCAAAATTTTTCTTCCACTGTGAACAAATTTGTAGTTTGTTATATACTTTCAAAAAATAAATGGTTCTCTACATGCCAAGCGTCATTTACTTATGCCCCATGTTCCGTGATATACATGTTGCACACAACATTTCCATGATATACATTTTTCACCAAACACTTCTGTCATTTACAATTCGACGCCATTTTGCACAATTTTCTTTGTAACCTCGTTGGCAGGGACTACACTACCACGCAACCTTGTTATAAAAGTGGTTGAGATAGGCATTATTAGTGGTGATTCTTAGAAAAACTAATAGTATCTATGTACATATATGAACCACTTTTATAGTGTGGGGTTTTGCAAGTTAATACCTCATGTATCCATTTTAGTTTTGCATAGGCTTTAATGGCATAAATAAGGATGGTTTTTAATTTAGTTTGTGTGCCACCTCATTGCAATGAAAATGGAGGCACGTTAAGAATGTGAGATAATCAGGTTCAATTATGCCATGTTATGTAACAAACAATCGATTCCATGTGATCTATTTAATCTATGATTTAACTTAATGTACATATCTCACAAATCTGGTACATATCCAATCAATCGACTCCATAAGATATATTTAATCTATGATCTAACCTAATCTACAGATCGCACAAATTTTGTACAGATCACATTGGTTTAATTAGATGGAGAGCACACATTTATGTCCATCTTATCTAATTGACAGATCTAACCTAATTTGTACATTAAACAAAGAAGGTATATAAATGAATTTATAAACTAAGACAAAAATGTATATAAACAAAACATATCTAACCTAATCTATATATAAATGAATTTATTAACTTATGTTGCATTCTTACCGAGAAGAAATCTCCAGTGATCTAGGGTTTAACAATGATCCAATGATCCAATGTTTTCTTTTGATTAATGATTTTATCCCTTTGGACTCTCATATTATAAACTTATATAGACCAGTGAAGGGCATTATAATGCTCATTCTCAAAATAACATTGTCTTCGTTCTTCACATGAATGGTTGGCCTCATATCTAACCCTCTACAATTATTACATTTTTCCACTCTGGCATAATTTTCTCATCCCTTTTTCCTATATCTGCACTAATCCATAACTTATTAAATAATGAGGATCATTATATGCAGGTCAATTATTTTTATCTTAACGTTATACTTATACAATCAAATAAGACATAAACACTAACTTTTTTCATGCCTCTCTGCAGAAGTTGGATTGGGAATGAGAAATTCCATGAAATCATACATAAACACTAACTTTTTGCATGCCTCTGTAAGATGCATAAGTTGGATTGGGATTGAGAAATTCCATGAAAGAGAGAAAATCATAAAGAATCCATTCTAACAATATGAACAATACCCATGGAAATGAAGGATCTTCGGTCGAGCAAGGGAGAAATCACCTAATAGATAGAGGAAATAATCGATTGAACTATGGAACAGACCCCCCTTCTCTCCAAAGGGTTTCTCAACCTCCCAGTCTTGGATCGTTCAAGGTACTGATTTAGAGCGACTCTTCGGGTCCCTGTTGTTACTCAAAACCACTATACATACACATGCCCCATTTTCCCCTAAGTGACCACTGTTATGACCGTGGGTCTATCAATTCACGATTCGGACTTCGAGGATGTCCTGAGATCTACTTTCGGTTCTTCCCGAAGCACCCTTCTTCGTGTTAAGGTTTAATCTGTTATTAGGTTTCTTTTCAATACACTAGATAACCATAGCATAGATAAGATCACTGAGAGAAACACAATCATAAGAGTACACAACAATTTATCCTAGGAACCCCTCAAGGGGAAGAAAACCCATCAAAACTTCTTTAATATAGATTCAATAAGCAAGTACCATAGCCAATCCAATGCCAAGACAATAAAACAAACACTAGAGAATATCCTTTTCCAAGAAATGCGCCTCTCTCTCTTTCTTCCAACAATTGGTAACTGCAACTTCCTTCAATACTTACGCACTATATGAGTGAGCTAAGTGAGTGAAAAAATGAGTGGTTGGCTTCCTTTATTTATACAAACTGGAAAGCGTTGAAAGGATGTGTCTCTTCACTGGCAGGGCCGACTTGTCTTTCTGGGTGGTTAGAACCACTTTAATTTTCCTGGGGGCCGACTTCTTAATTTGCATATTACAATTAGGGTTTGACCAATATGCAAAAGGGGATTTGGTCAATTACAATGGCCGACATGATCAATCCACAAAAGGGGATTGATCTAATGAATAATAAATCAATAATAAATAGAATACTCTTTGCAGTTACAATATTTCAACAGTCCTCCTTAACAAGAAAGGTATTCTACAACATCATCATGAGAGAGAGAGGGGAAAACAACATCTACTGGGTAACAACATCAACTGGATAACATCATCAACTGGGTAACAACATCAACTATGTAACATCATCAATTGGGTAACATCATTAACTGGGCAACATCATCAATTGGGTAACATCATCAACTCGACAACATCATCAACTGGGCAACATCATCAACTGGATAATAGGAGGCATCAATATAATTCACTTGGCCATCTAGAATCATGATCACTGACTGGTTCTCCATGAATCCATATTAAAGAATTTTTTTTCTCTTTATCTTCGCACTAAAAATACTATTTCTTTCTTTCATCTTCACACAAAAGATACTCTTTCTTATCTTCACACAAAAGATATTTGATGAGTTTTTCCATTCCTTTTATGTTCTCCCTTCTCTTGTAGTCATCTATCTCACCCATCCACTGGGGAGGAATACTACCATAGCTTCACTCCTATTCATCCAACATGAATTAGAGAAGCTAAGATGCTAGCCTGGAAAAGACTAGACTCCCTTTCCATGATCCACACAGGAGCATGACACAAACCTCAAGAGCCAACTAACCATTCCACATGGTCAAGGTTTGTGTTCCAGGCTACTCAATCCTTGGCCAGAGGAGAGTATCTACCTACTGCCCCTTGGAGAAACATCCACACTCCTCTCTATGAGGGTGGTCACACCCCTCTCTATGAGGGTGGTCACACCCCTCTCTACGAGGGTATTCTAGCATGTCCCTAGAGTATCCAAAACTCAACACTTGGACAGAGGCCAACCTTGGAAAATTTCTCACTCTTCCTTCTCTACAAAGGTCCATTCTCTTTTCCTTCTCTATGAACGTCTACCTGTGGGATTGGTCATTCCTTTTCTATGAAGGTCTCTTAATATCCTGGGTGCCTTCTTGAGTTCAAACATTTCTTTATTTTTGACTTCATACTAGATCAACCTTCTCCCTCTGCATCTATAAGAACAGTACTGGAGAAACCTGCAGTTACCTGCATCTATTCAACTATATCTGAGTATTCATCTTTCTCTTCATCTTGAACATTTTTGTTCTGCATCTTTAGGAGCCTCCATCTCCTATATAAATACTAGATACTGTCTAGTCTTTATTGAATGTCACCATATCATAAGTCCTTCTCACGTTGTCTAACTTCTACAAGTCAAGGCATAATTTCTTTCTTCCAAGACCTGTTAACTTACTTTCAATATGCTTTCTGAGATATGTCACTTAGCCAATCAGTCAGTAACAATAAGAAATAATTAAATAAAACTATATCAAGATTTCTATCAGAGCAGTACACATCTTTTCTTAAGCAAAACTTGTTCAACCATGTACACATCTAAAACCCTAATCATGAATAAGACTTTTGAACTCTTTTTCACTCTAGCTATGAAATTACCAAATTTTCCCTTACTATCATAGCTAAACACATACCT
>SNQJ01S0019791.1:53965-65210 GCA_010110895.2 Picea sitchensis
GACATTAAAAATAATATATATATATATATATATATATATATATATATATATTTTATTTTTTTATGAAAGTTATAACATTTTTTTAACAAAACAAACAATTACGAGTCTGAAATATTTCAATCTATTCAAATTATTTTTTTGTAAATAAGGTGGAAGGATTAATCATCAACCAACCAATTGACACCTAAGTTTAAAGTGAATCATCACTATTATTCTAATCATTTTAATCAGCCATTTTAATGATGAATGAAACATCTTCTGTCATGCAGGGAAATTAATGCTTGAAATCACAACCTTTCATTTATTGTGACGACTAAGAATATTCATAGAATATCAAATCTTATGCATTAAAAACCCATTTGTAATTAAAAAGTCTTTGACTCTAGTCATTTCCAATAGGTGTATGCCTATCTATGTAATTAAATATGGCCATTTCCAATAGGTGTACACCTATCTACATAATAAATTCTGATATCACAACAGATTTGTAGAAACACTAATTTTGGAAAATTGTGGAAATGATTGTTATTGGAAAAATCGGTGAATGCGTACATAAACTAATCTCCCTAGATCCACCTAGATCTATAACAAAACAAGACATGAGATGACTCTTTCCCTAATTTACAATCATTGAATTTACTAGCAAAGAAGGAATATATGACATACCTTTAGATATCGCTTCCTTATATCTTTGTTGTTCCTGCTTCGCTTCGGTGCTCTTGTGAGATCAGATCTGCAATGACACAAAGAAACCAAAGTGAAAGCAACAATAATAGATTCAATGAAAACCTAAACATGTGATCAAGGAGTCATGTAATAAAATGCTAATGATTTTATGGGAAAGAAACATGTCACCATATTATATTAAGTAAAAGTGGAAGATACAACCAAATTGCCTTGATGTCGCAAGTTCCCTTTCAGTGGTCCTTTGTTCCAACACACACATACACTTTCTCCGAATTTGTATGAAGATGGTCCACAAAATCTTGATGGACAAATGGAGACCTCAAGCATCAGTTGAAACAAGATCCTTCACACAGTCTTCAGCCTATTCTTTTAGCAATTCTTTGTTCAATCTTGCTTAACCTTTTCCATGTGAAAACCATCATTATATAGGAGAAGGTAAAGTAGTTAAAAGGATGAGGATGATCCCACCAAATCAGAGAAGCCAGTAGGATCACAACCATATGGCCACCACCTCACATTCTAGAAGATTCTCCTTCGAGAAACTTTGTGAACTTCTTTCTTATTTTAGCTTTCAAACACCGTCGCACCCTACCTATATAGCAGCCTGTGGAAACCCCGTGAGCTAGGTATAGATAAGCCTGCAGAAATCAAGTATTTTTGCACTGTGTACTATTGTTAGCCTGCGACGTCATTCTAAAAACATGCCTTGTAGAGGAAGAAATTAGTCATTTTCTTCATGTAAAAGATTATTTTGAGAGCCTGAACATATGTTTGTAGAATCATCATCAGGGTGACCAAAATAATGTGTAACATAATGCCCCCCAAAGTATGAGGTTGGAACTTGTGACAGCTGAAATACTTTGTAAAATGCGTGTGTGTGTCGGGAATAAGGAGCACACCAATCGAGAACCTGCAAACAATCAAGCATCTGCACAATATTATACCAATTTTGAGGTAGTAATTCACATGCTCAAACTACAAATGATTTGAATCATAAATTTTAGTCATGGCCACCAATTATACACTATGGATCCATGTCATCAAGATGATACATAGCCACCAAGAATACACTCTGGATCTATTTGTTAACAAACTTGAAATCAAGACATAGCCACAAGACATACAAAGTGGATCTATGTGTCAATACAAATCATAAATACTCCATCTCAACCTGAACCAAAATGATGAGATCCAGGGTCTTCAATCCCATTGTCCATGATTACGAATCTAACCATGTGATTACAGGTGTTGAAGTCGAACATGGTAGAAACCACTTGATTACTAGTCATTGATGAAAACCGTTAACAAGGGCGAGGGAAATCACCATTGATGTCAATAACTCCCAAGGTATTTTAGTACAATCCAATGAATGTGAACAAATGAGTTGAAGTCGAACACTCATTGGAATATTCCAATCACATACCAATGATGTGAATCCACTGTCGAAAGTGAAGAAACCTGCCATTGAGGCATGTAGGCTCTAAGGTACTAAATGATTTCTAAGTCTTGTTCTCGAATGATGAGTTGAAGTCGACAAGAAAAGACTCGTCATAGGAGGGCCTTGATGTATCCCCCATCAATGACATGAAATAAGTAATATATTTAGGGTAGAGAAAAGTATGACAATGATTTGAAACTGACATAGGGGAAGCCGACATGGTCAAAATTGACAAATGCAGATGGTCGACTCAAAAGAGGGTTTGTTTGGACTTCTCTTGAACATATGAACGAAACGACAATGGTCTTGGAAGCATTGACTCAAAGACGACCCAAGATATGAACCTATATAAATTCAGATGAGAGACAAATGGATTTCCAAACTTGGAGTCAAATGATGAAGGGGGGTGTCATGTTCAAAAGTGACTATTACTGCCACTAACACACATATAGAGACATGTTTCTTTCCCAAATTTTCCCCCACCATTTATGGCGAGTACCTCTTTATTTTTATGCAAGATTGAGGAGGATAATATGCTTGTTGATGTAAGCTCATACCTCGGACGAGTCCCTCAGAGTATGTTTAGCGAACCCTAAGAAGGAGTGGTTTGATTCCGTATGGGTCTTTTGATGTTTGTTTAATAAGTCCAAAGATAGAAAACTCGAGGGTTTTTCATGTTTTGAGAGTCTGAAAAACACTTAAAGCGGGAAGTTCATATCCTCACATGGCCCTCCAAAGCTATTTTCAATACGCAGTGGAGTGTATGGAACCTAGGGTGTTCAACTAGAGAGACGAAGTCCTTCGCAACATGAAGAAACAACTAACAAAATGCAAGAAGGGGGACCTGAAGCAATTCAGGTATGGATCTATTTTGGTGTATTTATTTTTAGAGAGAGTCCCCCATTTACATTTATAGGTAGAGTGGGGCATACCAGCCCCACGAGACCCAAGGATGAAGAGGTGGTGCGACCTCATGGCTCGACATGTAGCAGGCCCCATCATCAAATACAATGATTCATTCTTTGAATGGTTGAGACCTCGGATCTTGATGGTGGATGATTATGCATATGTCGGGTTGAATTTCACAGGTGATCCCGACTTGGTTCTACTCGAGGGATTTCAGTGGGGAGACGCAGGTAAGAAAAACATTTTGTTTTTATGATGTTTTTTGTGAATTTTAAAATATAAGATGTTTTTTATGCTTTCAATCCGATGAATAATCAAAATCTTTTGACAGTGCAGATGTAGGGCCACACTGGCCCTCGGGTACATCCCCTATTTAGAGATGAGGGGAAGAATTCATGGTAGTAGGATGGGATGTTGAAGACTATGAGCCAGTCGAGCAAAACCTAGAGGGATTGAGATATCCCAGACATTTCAATCGGTGAAATTTCGAGATGCTATGAATGTCATACTGTAGGCATATCTGGTTCACTTAGTCGACTACATCGTAGGGTAGCATGAGTAGTAGTGTGCTACTATTAGAAACATCCTTAATGCCATTTCGTAGAAGCCATGAGCTTCATATTTTGATATTTTGGTCTTTGGACAGAAAACACTTATTGTAAAACACTTTTATCGTTATATATATACATGAGGCTTCTACTGGATTACTTGCTTTAATGTAAATTGTGATTCGATTTACATGTGTCTCAAATGTTTGTCTAACACATAATTAGATAATGCATCTGTTAATGTATTTAGACATCTAGTAATATGTTGATATTCAATGTAATCAAAATAACGTTCCCAGAGGTGAATTTGTAGATATACCCGTAACAAAGTAGGACTTTGTATAGCATAGACATTACGTAGATGTAGTACCAGTAACTGTGAATCAAGTCGTACAACCAGATGATGGATTCCAAGTGAAATAGCGTCGATCAACAATTCAATGACTGCACTATATTCCAAGATATTGTTAGTTGCACGACCAAGGCAAACACCATGTAGACTGATTAACTTGTTTGTATGTGCATAGATTGCCCAAGCAACAGATGCTAAGTTTTGAGTACTATGACTAGCGCGATTGGAGAAGCTAAAGTGGGGTAGCGAAGACACCGACATCTGGAAACCAAGCACAATGCAAGGTAAGTAGCTGAGGGTCGAAACCAAATAATGAAAAAGCACACAAAAGTATGATACAGTAAAATTACAAGCACTCATGCAAAGATATCGTAAGCATAGTATTTCTTCAAGTAAAGCCCATTTCTGGGTTCACTCAAAGGAATGCCATCATAATCTACTAACTCATAGGCTCCCTTCTCCAACACTCGTTTGATGATATAACGGTCGTGCCACATAGCCTCGAATTTCCCGGCCCCTAGTAAATCACGATCTTGTTCATAGAGGAGAACTAGATCACCTTCGGAGAAAACACACAGCTTGACATGCTTGTCGTATTGGGATTTTATGCATTTCTTCTGGGTTTCAATAACCAGGGTGGCATCACGATGGGTTTCGTCTAATTTCATCAGATACAATAGATGTTATTCCTCGGTAGAGGTGTTTGGGAGAAGTTCAATGACTAATTTCAACGATGGTATCTCACATTCAATCGACAAAATAGCTTCTATACCATACACCAATTGAAAAGGAGTAAATCCCATGACAGACTTCATGGATTTTCGATAGGTCCATAATGTTGAAAACAACATCGTGTGGCAACTTTTCTTGTGAATTCATATTATCCGTCGAAGCATAGTGATAAGAACCTTTTTATCTCTTGAAATTGGTCATTGGCCTGTGGATAGTAGGGGGTTGAGTTCTCATGCCGAAGACCCAACTTTTTGGTAAGCTCAGACATCATGAAATTTCAAAATGGCTACCATGATCAGTGACGATATCTTGTGAGATTCTGAATCATGTGATGATATTATTGAATATGAAAAGGGTTGTAGTTTTTCTAGTATTATTTAATGTAGGCATCGCCTCAGCCCATTTCGTGAAATAATCCACGGCTTCGATGATGTATCCATGCCCACCAACCGAGTGAGGGTTACATGTCATGAAATCAATGCCCCATTTTGTGAAAGGTCCAACGGAAACTATAGGGTGTAAAGGAGAGGGATAAGATCTTATCTTGTTATTGCACGTTTGACAAGCATGACACTTATTGATGACAATTATACATTGTTTAAACAAAGAAAGACGTAAGTACCTTGCTCGTAAGATGTTTTGGGCAGTGGCATACCTAGACATATGACCACCACATGCTCCAGAATGAAAGTCATTCAAAGATTTCTCAGCCTCATCGAAGGTGAGACAGCGTCGAAAAATAGAGTCAACACTATGATGATAGAGAGTGTCACTGAGAATGATGTATTGACGGTCTTGATATCGTATGCGATGATGGTTTGTACTAGAGAGGTCGGGCCAGAAAGTTTGAGTCTGGAGATAAATGATAATATCTCCATACCAAGTGTCATCAGAACTGATTAGAAAAAGGGATTCATCAAGTAAGGAATCCTCTGCCACATTTTCTGTCTCAGGAGAGGGAAGGTCACATATCAATTATGCAAATACCAAATATTTATTACACTTAGCGCGTTCAAACTCTAAGTTGAACTCCTGGAGAATCACTATCCATTTGGAGTATTTTCCCCCTAGCAATTGGCGTGTAAGGATATGATGCATAGGGTTGCAATTAGAAATGACAGTGGTCTTCCGTAATAAGATATAGTGACGAAAACGTTGGACAACTTGAACAACTGCCAAGGCTAGTTTTTCCACATGTAGGTATTTGGCCTCGGTAGTCATGAGACTTCGACTCAAATAATAAATTACATGTTCATCGTGCAAGTCATCCTCTTGGAATAAAAACATGGCAATGGTAGAGTCTGAAGCATCGAGGTAGAGGAAATAGTCTCGACTGTAATATGGTGGGAAAAGCAGTCGTGTTCGTGTTAGGGAGAGTTTCAAATCTTCAAAGGCTTTGTTGGTAGTCTTGTCCCATACGAATTCGTAACCGTTCTTCAACAGTCGAGTAAATCCTAGAATTAACTCAGCGTAGTTGGGAATGAATCGACGCAAAAAAATTTCATTCCCTTGAAAATTTTGGAGCTGGTGTAAAGTAGAAGGAGGAGGTAAATTAAGGATGGCCTCACCTTCAAAGGATCCACCCTAATTCCATGAAGTGACACAATAAAACCTATAATTCGGCCGAACTCCACACAAAAAACACATTTGTGTGGGTTTAAACGTATACTGTAGTAATGACAGTGAAGGAAAATGGCTTGGAGATGGGCCGGGTGGTCTTGGCGATGCATGGAATGCGTCGGTATATCATCGAGATGCAGTTGTACAATGCACTTGATATTGTGAAAAGCATAAGACATGACATGTTGAAAAGTTCCACCAACATTCTTCAAACTGAAAGGTAGTTTCCGGTAGGATAAAGTACCCTAAGGACAAATGAAAGAATTTTTTTTTTGATCCACGGGTAAAATGTTAATCTAATTATAGCCGAAAAAACCATCCATTAAAGAGAAGATTTCACTTCCGGCACAATCGTCAACGATCTGGTCAACAAAGGGAATTGGAAAGTTGTCCTTGGGACAATCTTTATTAGTATCCCTATAATCAACGCATAAACAGATCGTACCTTGTTTTTTATTAACTAGAACTAGATTGGATACCCAATCAGTTAAACCAACAGGATAGATAAATCTAGCCTTGAGAAGTTTTTCAACTTTGAGTTTGATAGAGGCGACTTTACGGGGGTGGACTAGGCGATGTCTCTGCTGAACGAATTTAGCATTCATGTAGATACTAATTTCATGTACAACAATATCGGGGTCAATACCCGACATCTCTTCGTAACTCCAAGCGAAAATGTCACAGAATTCTTAAAAAATAGATTTATAAGTGACGACATCATTATCGGAACAAGCGGCTTCGATATGAACATTTTCAACAACTCCAGGTTTAATAGATATGTAAAGAGGAACAATGGGTGAAATATTACTCAGGTTCCCTTCGTAAAGCACATCGTGTGTTGACTCGAGAATAGAGGAAATGACAACAACGATAGACGGAGTTGAAATCCGTTGGTAACTCTCTAAAGTGTGTTGTTCCAGGAAGAGAATGGAACGATGATTTCCATCATCCCAGGGGGTGTCTTCCATAGACATAAAAGACATAATCATCTCGTCAGTAGGAAAAATGACATGAAATGGATTGAGAGATGAATCACTAAGAGAGGGGGTAGAAGGGGTTGTCGATTGAATGGCTTGATAAGCCGACTCAACCAGACTTAAAGGCAGTTGCTCGCCATAGTGAAGATAATCAACCAGGTAAGGTACTATCCATGAGTCGTGAGACAGGGGGGTTTCGTGAACAGAGGTGGAAATCATGTTGATCGAAGCGACAAAAGGAGGTGGAATATCGGGTGGTGGGATTGGGAAAGTACCCATCAAAGTGGAATCTTTTAGTAGACCCACACCGACATTCTCATACCTAGGAGGTGTCTTCGAAATAAAGGGTACGTTTCTAGTATGGGAATCAATGTTGAAAAAGGCCAGCTGGTCTATAGTAATGAATTTTCCTTGGTGTGGAAAACGTACTACATGGAAAAGGGTAGACACAACTACGTGCATAGAATCAATCCAGCTACAGAAAACTAAGAGGTTATAATTGACCGATTTTCCTTCCAAAGTAATAGACAATGATGGAAGTACATCGTAGGGTTTAAAACCAGAGTCATTGAAGGCCGTAAGTGTGTTTTTTGATTCAGTGAGGGGAGGAGAGCCAATGGATTTCCAATAGGAAACAAACATTATGCGTGTCGAGGCACCCTCGTCAATAACGGTTCTACAGATTTTCTTGTCTGCGAAAACAAATTGTATCTAAAATTCTAGCTGGGGGGGGTAGCCTTGGGATGTGATCTTCCAGGTAAAAAATTATCAAATTTGTATCTGTAGGATCAATTGCACCAATAGCCTTTAACAGTGCCTTCCGTTGAGCAGGACAACTTTGAAGGACTTTGAGAGTTGACATCACAGAGGGTGCTTGCGCAAGATCTTCTACAATAATGTAGTTCTGAGCAGCACGTGCATGAGGATTAAACATAAAATTTCAAGCAACACCCTTTGGAGGGGGGCGGAGAACTGTATCGGGGCTCGATTGTTCGAGATCAAGAGGACCGTTGGGAGGTGAAGTTGAGGGAGGTGGTTGAACCAACGAAGGTGGTATATTGTCAAATTTATCCTTTGAGGAAGAGTAATCTTTGGCCCGAGTAGTAAGTGTAACGTCATTTTTTTTTAATAACCAGTACACATAAGGACATAGGAAGTGTTGGAAGGAGAGGATTGGTCATGAATGATCAATTGGGTCTATTATTGAGAAGGGAAAGGTTGGGAAAAAATGACAGGTGTGGGAGGCTTCGCGGTCCCTTGAAGGAACTTAGTGACCTCAACATGTCTTGAACAATATTTAGTGTAGTGTTCATCACCACAGATAAGGCAATGGTATCGAGGTTTGCGCTTATCCTTATCATCAACAGGTTGCATTTTGGCTTTCTCAGATTGCAAATTATTTTTATCCTCCTTATTCTTACCCTTCCCTTTTTTAGATTTATTTTTTCCGGCAGGGGTAGATTGAACGGAGTTAACCTCAGAGGTTTTTTCGGTGGAAGGAGTAGGAGTTGGAGAATTTTAAACATTAAAAGCAATATATTTGGGATTGGTGTGAGAGGCTTGCGTAGATTGAGGTTGAGCCTAGAAGGTGTCAATCATACCATCAGCCACATGAGAAGCAGAAGGGGTAGTTGAGGTTGCGGTGGTAGAAGGACGAGGAGCATCAGGGAGTAAGTCATAAAGAGTGTATGTTTGCGAATAAACGGGATTTAGGTACTGAGCGTGATTGATTTCCTTCTCTTCAGTGACAACTCCACCCATGGAAATGTCATAAGAGATTTTATTCACGCATGATTTTGTGAACCATTCGGCCAATAACTGATTGGGAAGGTCGAGTTTGATCAAACGTCGTCTTCGTCTCCACTCATGGATATGATCGAAAATATGAGTGGCCAAATTTTTCTTGAAGGAACTTAAAATATCAGTTCTTGTTTCATAGAGGATTGGAAATTGGTAATGTGAGAGGAAATCTATGGCTAGGGTATTAAATTCGATGAAGAAGCCTCGTGGTAATTATATATACCACTTTGTAGCTGAGCTCGTAAGAGTTCATTGGAAGAGTCATAACCAGATGGAGTTGTCCATCAAAGAGTTGGACGAACACCAAAGGTGAAAAGTCATGACATGGTTGTTTGGATCTTCTCCCGATTTACCGTCAAATTTGGGAATGTCGGATGGTAACTTGGCCTGTATAACAGGCCAATGGGGAGAATGTAAGATAGGGTCATTCAAGATTCTAGACAAGTCGGGTAGATCCAAAGTGGCTAAAAAGGGTAACTGTCTATTCACATGAGGGTACTGGTGACTTTGGGGAGGGAGTCCCGTCAGTAAACCAGTAGGACCGTAAGTAGTTTGTATATGAGGTGAAGGTCCTAACAGATTCAGACGTGAGTGTGGAGGCATGTAGCCCATAGGGTTGTACTGATTAGGGATGTTCCCTTGGAAATGGATACTAGAATGAGCGTTCAAACCCCAAATGGGATTGGAAGAACCGAGATATGACTGGTCCGAACTAGGGGGTATAAAAGAGCTAACTTGAGGTTGTTTCCCCCTAGATTATTGTCGATTTACTTGGATGAGAAGGTTCCAATACTGGGCTAGTGATCCTGGTATGTTATGTCCATAGGGTGGGGTATAACCTCCAAGTGAAGGTTGTCCTCCAATTGAGGGTGGTGTTCCAATTTGGATGTGACCTCCAAATTGAGTTTGCCCCCCAGTGTTATATTCCCCTCCAATAGGAATATGATAACCAGAAGTGAATGATCCAGTAGAGACTCCAATTGGATTGGAGCCAGTTGGACCAAATCCTCCCATAAAAGGTGGATAAAACCCTCTGAAGGGGACTTGGGAAGGCATTGGAATGAAACCAGAAGTAGCATTGTACCCAGGAGGAGTAAAAAATCTAGAAGCTTCGGATGGAACTTGGGTAGGAATAAGGATAGAAGTATTTAAAGAATTGTACCCATGAGGAAGAGATGGGATAGGTCTAGACGAATGTGGTGTACCAATGGGCGCTTGGGTATCCACTATATTCCCAATGGGAATAGTCATAGCGTGTGGGACCATTGTGGAATGGTCCATCTGAAGAGGAATGGTCGAGCTAGGACCAATGGACTATGCGTCTGAACCAATGAAGAGATATCAAGTTATACTAGCAAAGTGATCTAGAGGTATTGTGTAGTTAGCAGACATTTCAGGCAGTTCAGAGATGACATGTATATCAACACCTGTCCCCGAGCCGTAAAGGTCCTGCACTGTAGCCAGGGTTCAAAATATGTTGGTGGTCCAAAAGGGATCCTCGTTTTCCAGGCTGGTAAGAGGTTCGGTTGGTATTCCAGAAGTGTCAACAACAAGTTCTCCGAATGAATTCAGTTGGAGAATACGTCTCTTGTATCCAGGAGGTATTCAAAAAGCGTTTAGAGAATCAAAAACAATTTGGAAACTGTCTAAAGATTCAATTCTTTCCTCTTGTGAAGGTATTTTGTCCTGGACCTCGCTCTATTGAGGAGATCCCTCCGGTGGATTAGTAGGCAAGGGTTGAGAACCTTCCAAATATTCCAGGGGTATTCCTTGCATCCTACGTGAATGGTGTGGAGGGTCAATGTTGGCTGAACCAACTGTTTTAAGGAAAACATCTATGGCCAACTATAGAAACAAACAACACTCGGTAATAAAATCTAGGAATCAAACCAAGAAAACAAAACCTTCTTATTTAGAAGTCGCTAGTTGGTGATGAAATCCAACGCCATGAAGTCAAGACAATAAGGGGCTAGGATAGAAAGGGTGGAAAATTTACGTTGACGACCTGCTTAACAAACTTACTATTGAAATAATGTAACTGCGAAGAGCATTCTTATTACTTTGTTATTGGATTAAATCCCCATTGTGGATTAATCATGTTATTATTATTATTGGATTAAATCCCCATTGTGGATTAATCATGTTATTATTATTATTGGATTAAATCCCCATTGAGGATTAATCA
>SNQJ01S0019791.1:75770-103024 GCA_010110895.2 Picea sitchensis
TTTTCACATACATGGTTCATCAATATATTAGATAACATGGTCCCAACAAACTCACACTTTGAGATTACTTAATCTCACATTCCTCCCCTTAATCGAAGATCTAACTTCTCCGATCACCATCAAACTTAGATACGAGTACACCTGCCACCCTCGTACCTACCTAGTGGTTAATTCCACAGCTTTATGCCACATCCACTCTTTATCCCTAAGAGGGATACACACTACATGATCACTCTAATCCATGTAGGCCTGTCTTAACAGGGCTTACTAAACACCTGGGGAATATAGCTTTCCTTGCCTATGGCTAAGCTTTGGACCAACAATCTCTTGGGGAATATAGCTTGCCTATGCCTATGGCTAAGCTTTACAACTTAAAAACCTCTAGGGTGTCGGGTACTAACGATCATGCACCCCTTACATCATATATGCATCATTTCATCTCAGGTACAAAAATTCCACATTCTTTACTAAATGCCCAACAAATTACAAGCTCATTACATATTCCCATTAAGCCTATTTACATCTCATCATTAAGCATTACATAACTTCATTTGGAGTCTTCTTTGTCCTTTACCTCTTCCAACAAGAGTCTTTCTTCCTTGTCTTTCACCATCCATTTTTTTCTTTTATCACCCTTTATCTTGTGCATCACTGCTTCTTGCATCTTGTCTTTCAATATACTTTATGGATATGTTTCTTGTTGGAGTTGATCAAAATCCAACAAGACAACCTATGACAATGGATTGGCAATCTTAATTGATGCACCACTTGCCATGATTTTAAATCACTTAACATTTGAATTGGATTCAACTTTTGACTAGCTTAACAAACAGGCTCTCACTTTTAACTCTTCTTGAGATCAATACTCTCCTGTAATGACTTTACATTTCAAGACTCCTTTTTCACAAAGCTTTTAGACTCATTTGAAGACTCAGTAACTTGACCTTGACTTTGACCTTCTCTCACTTGAACTTGACTCTGACCTCTTACAAATTGACTCAATTTTTAAGACTGAACCCCACATGACCATTTTTAACACAACAACGCAGCGTTCACCTGCTTGTACTTGCTCAATGCACTAATATAACAATTTAGCATGACGACATCGTGCCGACATCCATACTGCTCCATCACCTCAAACGTCATCCTCACCTCGTCAAGCATACCGGCCTGCACATAATTCCCAAACACAAAGGAAAAGGTTTCCATGGACACGGTCCCCTCATTCTTCATTACCTTAATGCAATCCCACATTGCGTCAAACAAATTATCTTTGCCAAGCAAATCCACGAGCAAATTCCACGCGAGGGGTCTATGCTTCCTAGTAAGCTTCAAGCCGGCCCAATGGAAAAACTTCATCGCCTCCATGCCGACCCCATAGGACAATTTGAGCACATCCTCCATAAATTGGATTGAAACCCCGAGCTGCAACTCATTCAATGCATTTTCAACGCCCATCCGGGGCGAATGATCATTTCCCCAAAGGTAGTTTTAGCCATACTCACATTACCTTCGATCTCTAATTCTTGAAAGAAACGTTGCATCACTTTGCAAACTGTAGCCTCATCAACAGCTCCATTCTTCAGACTTCCACGGCTCTCCTCAGCATCACACGGGACCTCCTCTACGGCGGGACCTCCTCTAGTCCTACACAGATTCCACGCAGCCTCACACTGGATGTTCCTCTTACTCTCAAAAAAAAATCTCACACAGAGGTCTGCTCCAGCATCCATGCAACAAACTTCAGTTCGCTTCTTATGGCTGCTTCCTTCTCCAGAAACGGGGGTTTCTTTGCAGCGTTTCCTTGCGGAAAGACTTCATGCGCTCTCCACCTCTTCTCTCCACGGCTCTGATACCAAATTGAAGGGGTCAGAAGCAGAACGCATAGACAAATAACCCACAAAATAAATTATATTGCTTGATTGATCCAAAAATGTTTACATATGCCTCTATAAATAGAGGTCTTTAGAAAATTCTCGAGCGTCCAGAAGGTTCTCGGAGCGTTGGTGGATTGTCGGTGGATATGACAGTAGAGCTCTCTCGAAGTTGATGGAAGCTTCAGGTTAGGTAGAAATTAACTTTTTCCAACAGCCATTTGGAACAAGATGCATCCATCATACTCGGCCAGGTGACATCCACATAGTTACAATGTTGGTAATTTTCATTATAACCAGTGAGGAAGGCTCCCATCTTAATTGTTTGTGGCTCAACTTGCCTTAACTGTGAGAGCCAGAGTGATCCTGACGAGGCCATAAAAATACAAACATGGTGATCGTGAAGAGAGCCATTCCATTTAGGGTTTCACTTGAAATAAAAATAACCAATTCATCATTGACATTTTTCCCAGCATCCAATCACTTACTAACAAGTCAACCGATAGTCGAGATACTAATCAACCATGTCGACAATTATTTTCCCAGGATTCTCCTATCCATCGACTTGAGAAAAATAATAGGTTTCAGAAATATTTGTTCAGTGCCATTTGCAGGTTCTTCTTGATTTCGACCAACAACAACAATCTTCTTCAAACAATTTCACTTGTCTGCGAGCAACATGTCTAGAGTCCTTGCTCAAGTCCACGAAGTCGATCAATAATTTTTGCACTTGTCAACATCTTCGATATCAAAGAAGAACAAGAAATTTTATTTCTTTTACTTGTGGATGCTTGAATGAAAATATTAATTCTTACACAAGCAACAATCAGTGATCTTCCACCGTCATTCTTGATAAGAAACCAACAAGAATCCTCCATCATTCACGATGCATCCACGATCATTAATGTGAGCAACAATTTGTAGATCTTCTTATCTCTCCATCAGGTTCAGACCATCACCATTCGTTGTTGTTGTCACCCAGTCGAATGAAGGAGAAAACAATGCCACTGTTGTAATATTCTAGATTACACGCATTCAAGGAAGAGACTACATTAGAGAAGCATATCAAGAACATAGGCACATACTCAAGAAGTATTTGTGGAAAGGTTAACTTATCGTCTTTTTATTCCATCTTCATGAATATATATGCATAGGAGAGATAGTTGGAGCAGTTGCACCAGCTCCAATGAATCTTTAGTTAGGTGATTTTATCCTTTAATATACCTTATTACATGCATTTATGCTAATATCTAATGTATAATGTATAATGACAATTACAAGGCCCTAAGAGAACTCCCAACACATGTAGCAGGGAGGTGTTATAGTGTATAGAGAGAGCTGGGATCTAATGCATCTCACAGAAATGAAAGTATACTCCCTTACTAGTTAGTGGATTATTCCAGGAAAATGGGTTTTTACTTTACAAGGAAATGCTTATGTCACTTCACTAAGGAGTTTGACAACTCTAGGCCATTTTTCCTTGATCCTTATTGACAGTTTTTTCACAACCAGAGAAAAACAAGGTAGTTTTCACACATTTTAGAGTGGTGTATTGGTAAAAACATTGTTATTGCGATGGTAATAGGTGTAATATTAAAATATCTCTTACATTATATTAATGTAAGTTTGTACCATGTGGATATTAGTAACATTCCATGGATTATACTCTATTGTCTAATCCAAAAGACTATAATTTGTATAATTTGACAATGTAAGAAATTGTAGATTGTAGTTCTAAATAAGACCTCGAAATCAATAGGTAATAAGGTTACATACAATATCAAGTATGAGAACTTGTGGCACAAAGTCATTAAGAGCCTTAACCCCTCATTCCAAGGGAGACCTCAAACATGTAGGTTATAAGGTTACAAACAATATCAAGCATGGGACTGTATGCAACAAATTCCTTTCATAGGCTTAATCCCTCATTTCTAAGGATGATCCTTTCAACAATATCTTCACTCATACCATCAACTCTAGATAAATTATGAATTAGACAAGGGTTGAGAACAACATGACTATAAGGTAAAATATCAAGCATGGGACTATATAGAAGAAATTTATTCAAATCCTCGGCCCCTTATTCCCAAGAGAGTCTTTTCCAATCACAACATCACTTAAATTATCAACCCTCACATATAAATTACATATGTGCAAGTGGATAATTTAATAACAAATATTTGATTTCACAACTATATTTCATAGTTTAAAACTACTTATAATATTTGTTTCTATTTAGTTAATTCTTTAAAATATAAGTGGTTTTAGTTTATATTTAGAAGGGTATTTTGTTGTTTTTGATCTCATTGTAACTTATACTTATAGATTGTGAAAACATATACTTATAGATTGTTCATGTTTGCACCAAGAGTAGTGAGGTAGTGTAGAATGGAGGAGATGTTGTCATGTATCATAACATAATGTAAGTATGCATGTGACAACAACAACAAAAAAAAACTAGCATAGATCCATCTTAAATCTAGATCTATCAAGCACCAAAAGAGATCAAATTTCTTGAGATGTAAATTTTTTTATCATTTAAATACATGCCATATATTAATTGTTCATTTTGTATTCACAATTATAAAAATTAATTATTAAACATACTATATCATCAAAGCTAGTTTGTATTTTCAAATGTTTTGAGACTATATTTATCTTCGAATGAAAACATATATATGCTCAAAACATTTACAAATAGAAACTAGCTTCAATGATATAGTTCCAATAAAATTTATTGAGTTGTTTTTTGGAAATAAGATAGGAAAACCTATTACATGAATATCGAGGTTCAAAACTCACATTTTCCAATCCCTCGTAGCGACATGCTTCAAGCAACATTGTCATTGGTTTTATTAGCATTACTACTACTCTATTGTATAAGGATAAACCATTTAAAAATAGAGTCACATGTTCAACCTCTTTAAGTACAAAGAATCATAGTTATATATCTAAAATTGAAATCTAACTTAATCCATAAGCACTCATTTAGACCAAGTTTTTTCAAAAATCCCATGCCCTTGTGTAGTAGTCAAAGCCTCCTCACAATGAGGATATGATTTAGTTGTCATTTCACATAGTCTAGAGGGTAGGGATCCTGAAGAAGAGAGCATCACTACTATAGGGTGGGGTGAAGAAGAGAGCATCACTACTAGAAGGTAGGGTGTTATAATAGTCGTATTACAAATGTGACACATCTACTTGGGATATAGGTGCACCTAGTTACCGAGGTTATTGTTCATGAATTCTTACAGACACTTGGTGTGCATTCTATATAGAAAACAAATGATCACAAATAATTGAAAACTAAACATTGTGACTATGTTGGATTATTCTCTGGACTTGGATTACATTGAAGAATGTCATTTCTTCATAGGGGTGGAAATTACGAGAATAACCAACAATGATGGGATTCAATGACACAACATTTTGTTCCCGTGTTTGAAATAATTCTTGAACAAAAATTTGTGTCATGGAATGTCATGATTGTTTTTTATTCCAAGAATTACCACCCCTATGAAGAAATGAAATTATTCAATGAAATGCAAGTCTTGGGAATAAACCCAAGAGTTTCATCATGAAAATTTTCCACCAACTTCTTATTGAGAAGGTGTTGTGAATTTTAATGTAGAAACTGGAGCAGTTCTCGAACTATTCCATGTCATTTCTTCAATGTGATGCAAACATCTTCTCCTCCAATGCATCTTATCTCCACTCCCATTATAATGAATGATTCGAGGCTCCCTTCCAACTTTGATTTGAGGATGCTTAGACTTACAGGAGATTCAAAAAAATTCCATGAGGGTATGGATCTTAAATGATGGAAGTCTATAATAACAACAAACCATTGTAAATATTTTTTAGATGGCTCTTTTGTCACAATGGGTTTTCAATAGATCTTATTGTCTAATATGTCAAGTGGTTCACCAAGGGTCAAATCCAACACACGTTCCCTCTTCTAGTATATAGGAACTTGACACAATGGTGACTATTACTACTCAAGGGGAAATTATTGATTTAGGTGCCCATCCAAGGCCATTTAGAAATGGTCCTAATATCGACAATTTTCAGGTCTTGAACTTGTAGTGTACTTTCTAGGGCCTTCCAATACATTTTTTGAGGGTTTTGCACCAAATGACTAGGGACCCGACTCACTCTATTGATTTTATCTCCAAAGAGAAATAATCTTGACCGGACACTAAACACCAATTGGAAAATTATGATCATGAATGCCACCCTCCACACCACCCCATTTTCCTAGATAACTTATATTTAAGCTTCATCCTCTTGACACTATGGTTTTTTTTTTCCCAAAAGAGTCTTACCATCACATCTCTTCTAGAAAATAAACTACCATCATTCTAGCCATCATGTATTTCTATATATGTGATAATGGTTTTCACCATTGATTCGTTAATAGAAATTGGTTTTCATTATAATACCATGTTTTCAGTATTACATCTTGTCTTATCTCTGGAATATTGTGTGCTCTTTTAGTTCGCTCTCAATCCACTCTAGATCATTATTTTTGTATGATTGAATAATACTAGAAAGTATTCAATATTTCACTTTATATCAAATACAATATTCTTAACTAATAACATTAGAAAGTATTTGTGAATTTTCAACATATTAAAATCGGGTATTTAAAGACTCGACTCTTATCTTTATCTCCAAGTCATGAGAGGATGGTCAGTTTAGTGAAAGTTGGGTATGTTAAAGCCCTTGCCAACGTTACATTTCTTAAAAAAGTGGTTGGGATATGCTAAATCTCTCACTAGGGTTGCATTCCTTAAAAAAGTGGTTGGGGTATGTTAAATCCCTTGCGAATGTTACTGATCCAAAAACAAAGGTATTAATGATAAATCGCAAGTTAGTTTAATGTACTTTTTGCATCGGATCGTTAAGAATGTGAAATACATAAACTTGTTATCTTGTTTGTGGAATATCAAATGTGACTTTTACTTGATTCTTATTAATGTATAAAGAGATCAACCATTAATATTCATGCTACAAATGAAGAGAATAGAACAACAAAACATAAACATAAATAGAGACAAGAGGTTGATAACGGAGTTCACCAAATGTTGGCTACATCTCCAGGCCCGCTTCCAAGTGAAGGACATCTTTATTGCTCTTTAAAATGCTCAAAGTTCTCTTACAATGCTCTTTGTTGTTACATTACATGCTTCATGTCTTCTGTGTAATACCTCCTTTCTTAGATTCATGCATGCACCATCAAAATCCTCTCAACAACATGAGAAAAACACCTCTCAAAACATGAGAAAAGGCCAAAATTTACAAACTGCTCCTTCAAAACCCTACATCAAAAAGTCTCCTACAAGCTTCAAAAAGACTGGTTCTTATAGTTTTCAAGGCTCAGATGAGGAATCCCAACTTCCCTCAAGATCTGGCCTCTTTTGGAAATCAAATCCCCCTTCAAATGGCCTAAACTCCTAAAAAAATCCATTTTTCTCGGCATAATATCAGTCAAAAATCACTTCTGTAATGTTTAAAAACCACTTTTAAACTAAAACTGAAGAGTATCCCCAAAGACACGGCGTGCACCCCCTTTACCAGGTCACATGGGGCCACATGGCCAAGTGTCAGCGCTCCAAGTGCTACGCGTCAACCCCCTTAACTGTTAGCTCCTGGTTTTGGGGCGCTTTCCATGGGATCTGGGCTAATCTGCCCTTTGGTGCGCCTAGAATTATCCCTTGGAGCACTCCTGTAATGAAACCATGTGTTGGTGCTTAGCCCTAGCCCCCTTGCGCCCTCCTTTGGATATTTGACCCCAAAACTATAGGAAAGTGGGTTTTTTTCATAAATTTCACTTTTGGCAGGTTGGTAATTGAACTTTTCCAAAGACTTGGAGCTAGCCATGGGTCAGAGGTTCGAATCCCATGGACCCCCAAATAATTTTTACATGCCAACCAGTAGTGAAGTGCCACGTGGATGCCCATGTCTGGGCCATGTGGCACTTATTCATTTGCCAGTTGACCATTGACTTTTGTCATAGAAGAATTTGATTGTCGTGCGATATTTTTCACATCCGGAGTTTGTTTTGAGGAAATGAATATATGGCCAGAATCAATGCGACGAGTCGGTCACGATGGAATTGGTTTCATACAATTCTGAGAACTTTTATTTTTGAGCATTTTCTGAGCCTGGGGAGCCTCCTGGATCATTCCTCCCCACTTTGGAATCTTTTGGACTACCAAAAGTCTGCTTTTACTCAGGTAAGAAGTGAGGGTACTGCCTCCCCACTTTGTCATGTATCATCCATCCTCTCTGTTGGGATAATGATCACCTGACTAATCACAACAAACATGAAAACTGAGATAGCATTGTTTATCAAAGTAATCATGCCATCAACTGCACATTCATCTACATTGTTTGTCATTGTTAGCATCCATACACATTCATCTACATTGTTTGTCATTGTTAGCATCCATACACTACTAAATAGCAGCAAACCAAATAACAATACTAAACGTGCTAATGAAACAACATGCTTCCCTCTCTTTTGAATAGGGAACAATAATCAAATTATTATGCACACTCATCGTTGTACCGTGACACTTCATGACCTTTTGAAACATATGGAATCATCCATGTTTAGCATCACTAACTTTATGTTTTATTACAGACATAAGTGTTAAATTTTTTCTTGCATTTACCATTCTTTTAACTGCCTCAGAATGCGAAAGGACCTCGCCGCTTTTCATGCACGAGTAACAATGCAATTTCTTCCTCATCTTTCTGAAGCAATACTTATTTTCCTCCCTTTAGAATATGGCTTCCTCATCATAAAGGTATGGGCTTCCCAATACAATTCCACATATGTCTAGTGGCACTATATCAATCTCTACTTCATCAACATAATTAGAAGTGATTGTAAACTTGATTTAAGCATTGCTTGGTTACTTGTAAATTGTTATCACCCATATCCATTGGGATGGATATGTGGTTTAGGATGTGACTTAGTTCCAAGTCCCAAGTTATTCACAACACCTTCACTGATTAGATCGCTTTGTGATCCACTGTCTACAAGAGTATCATCTTTGACATTATGTGTTATAACCCTATGTGGAAAAAGCTCATTCCTTTTACACCATCATTTTGCATCTAACTCTAACTAGAAGAGCTAGAACTTGCAACAAAATTTATACATCGGATTCCCATAGCTACAACCCGTGTCTCATCACCAGAATCTGATCCAAGATCCACTTGAATTGTCGCAATGGTGGTATTCTTCCTTTGTGGTTGGAAAACTTCTTTGGCTTCAAGTCGTGATGAAACCCCAACAATCCATCTTCATCATGGCTCACTTGCAATGCTTGCAAGTAGGCTTCTCCTTTCTTGCTATGGTCGTCTTCTTCTCTTTCATTTTCCCATCTCATTTCTTTGCCAAGTATTTGTAGAAAAACTATCACCAACATTCCCTTTACTTGATTCAATGTGAATGGATTGTACACATACTTCATCAAAGTTAGAAGGATTTAGCATAATAATAATGTGCTTAAGATAAGAATGTAAACCACCAATATATTTTAGGAGTTTCTCTTGTGTATATAATGGAATTCCCAAATTTAATGCTTTCTTACTAAATATTTGAGTATATTCTTGTACACTTTGACCTTTGATTGCCTTAAACATTGTCAATTCATCATTTCTTGTTGCATGTAAGCTAAAGGGTAAACCTGTTGTTTTAATGCAATAACAAATCATTCCAGAAGAGATTGTTTTACCCTACTTTCTTTTACATCATCTCATAGTTCTACTTTCCCACCATAAGGAGAGATGTGCCTCCCAATTTGAGACTTGCTAGTTGGATCTTAGTTTCATCATCAACAATCTTTTGTATCCTGCAATAGACCTCTAATTGTCTCACCCAATTATCTATCTTTTCTGCATCTAATTCACCATCATAAGTGGGTAACTGAAACTTTACATCTAACTTTAATAACGACATATAAGAAGAATGATGAGTTTTTTGCTTATCCTTGGAGGAATGTACACTTGCTTCATTATTAGATGATGAGGATGAAAGAGAAGAAGGTTTTGAAGGTCCACCACGGTCCGCCTCCAACTCCTCCTTCTGCTCTTACCGAAGATTCACCTTCTTGAACTTTTGGATTCCTTCACTGACCTCTTTGATGGTAAAGCTCCTCTACCATGGCTTGCATCAATTTAAAGGCCTCGAAGAAATCATCTTCAGATTTGAAGGGACCCAATTTTCGTGGCGAAGACATCTCTTGCTTATGCGGTCGCCTTTGAATCTTTGTGTCAAGAGCCTCAAGTTGGCCTTCTCCTCGCTTGAGTTTTGCTCTAGTGAGCATCCAATGCTTGCAATTCCTGTCAAACCTTCACAACCAAATGCTCTGATACCATAAACTTGATCCAAAAACAAAGGTATTACTGACAAATCGCAAGTTAGTTTAATGTACTTTTTGCATCGGATCGTTAAGAATGTGAAATACATAAACTTGTTATCTTGTTTGCGGAATATCAAATGTGACTTTTACTTGATGCTTATTAATGTATAAAGAGATCAACCATTAATATTCATGCTACAAATGAAGAGAATAGAACAACAAAACAGAAAGAGAAATAGAGATAAGAGGTTGATAACGGAGTTCACCAAACGTTGGCTACGTCTCTGGGCCTGCTTCCAAGTGAAGGACCTCTTTATTACTCTTTAAAATGCTCAAAGTTCTCTTACAATGCTCTTTGTTGTTACATTACATGCTTCATGTATTCTGTGTAAGACCTCCTTGCTCAGATTCATGCATGCACCATCAAAATCCTCTCAACAACATGAGAAAAACGCCTCTCAAAACATGAGAAAAGGGCAAAATTTACAAACTGCTCCTTCAAAAACCTGCATCAAAAAGTCTCCTACAAGCTTCAAAAAAGCACGGTTCTTATAGTTTTCAAGGCTCATATGAGGAATCCCAACTTCCCTCAAGATCTGGCCTCTTTCTAGGATCAAATCCCCCTTCAAATGGTTTAAAATCCTAAAAAAAACCATTTTTTGGCCATAATATCAGTCAAAAATCACTTCTGTAATGTTTAAAAACCACTTTTAAACTAAAAATGCAAAGTAGCTCCCAAGACAGGGCATGCGCCCCCTTTACCAGGTCACATGGGGCCACATGGACAAGTGTCAGCGCTCCAAGTGTTATGCGCCAGCCCCCTTAATTGTTAGCTCCTGGTTTTGGGGCACCTTCCATGGGATTTGGGCTAATCTGCCCTTGGGTGCGCCCAGAATTAGCCCTTGGACGTGCTCCTATAATGAAACCACGTGCTAGGGCTTAGCCCTAGCCCCCTTGCACCCTCCTTTGGATATTTGACCCCAAAACTATAGGAAAGTGGGTTTTTTTCATGAATTTCACTTTTGGCAGGTTGGTAATTGAACTTTTCCAAAGACTTGGAGCTAGCCATGGGTCAGAGGTTCGAATCCCATGGACTCCCAAATACATTTTACATGCCAACCAGTAGTGAAGTGCCACGTGGCTGCCCATGTCTGGGCCATGTGGCACTTATTCATTTGCTAGTTGACCATTGACTTTTGCCATAGAAGAATCTGATTGTCGTACGATATTTTTCACATTCGGAGTTTTTTTTTAGGAAATGAATATATGGTCGGAATTAGCGTGACGAGCCGGTCGCGATGGAATTGGTTTCATCCAATTTTGAGAACTTTGATTTTTGAGCATTTTCTGAGCCCGGGGAGCCTCCTGGATCAGTTACATTCCATAAAAAAGTGGTTGATGCACTTTTATAAGGGGAAACATTTATTAACAAAAATATCATAGACATTGAGTCATGCTAGGTAATACATGTCAGCTACAAAATCAAATGTTGGCTTTGTGCCCAGACCCTTCGATGCGTGAACCTAAGAGGGTTGCATTCCCCAAAAAGTGGTTGGGATATGCTAAAGCCCTTGCCAAGGTTACATTCCTAAAAAAAAGTGGTTGGTGCACTCTTATAAATTGAAATATTGATTAACAAAAACTATCATAAACATTGAGTCATGCTAAGAATACATGTAAACCACAAAATCAAATGTTAACTTTGTATCTAGACTCTCCTATGCTCAAACCTACAATCTACATACACTCCAGGGCATGTAAACCACAAAATCAAATGTTAACTTTATATCTAGACTCTCCTATGCTCAAACCTACAATCTACATACACTCTAGGGTACATATCTAAATGGTTGGTGTAGTCTTATAAAATGAAATATTGATTAACAAAAACTATAATAAACATGGAATCATACTTAAAAATGCATGTAAGCCACAAAATCAAATGTTAACTTTGTATCTAGATTCTCCTATGCTCAAACCTACAATTTACATACAATGTAGGGTACATACCTCAATAAAAGTGCATATGAAAGTGCCCACCTTTTAATAACTAGTTATCCCTCAACACTTAATGAGGGAGAGATTCCCCAACTTATCTTAGACATTGAAGTGAAAAAGAAAAGTATCATACCATCTTTTTACCATTAAGAAGTTTCTAAATAAATCTTAAATCATTTGCGCGTATACTTGATTGGATTATGTATAGCATGAATTATTGCAACGGAGAGAAATGCTAGATTGAATTAATATGCATATTTTGTTGCATAAAAATTATAAAGTAGCATTAGCATCAATAAGTTGCATTGACAACCAGAAAACCCTCACCTGCCTGCGCGTTGGATACAAAGGAAATGCTTTCTATGGTTGACGAACTTCTCTCCACTATTCCCACTTCCGTAACTTCGAGATTTCTCCTTTTTCTTGGCCTCTTTGCTCTCTTTCTGATCGGCAAGACACTTCCGGAACTCTGAGATTTCTTCTTTTTCTTGGCCTCTTTGCTCTCTTTCTCATCGGCGAGAGTCGCCCACCATCCAAAGCTTTCTTTCCTCTTTCGATTTAATTGATCAGTCAATTGTAATAGGAAAATATTATTCGGAAGCCCAAAATTGAATTATCCCTGTACATAGAATTGAATGAAGTTAGGAATAGAATTGAATGGAGTTAGGAATATATTGTGGGGTGACAAAACAAAACAGTTTGATCGCAATTATTAAAAAGGTAGAAAATAGATACTTGGAAAGGAATTAGTAATAGGAATTTGGCTATATAAATTTATATGAATTACTATTTTTTTGTTGTTCAAAATCTATTTTTAATGTAGAAATAGATTTAACATGCTAAAAAACAGAAAACAGATACTTGGAATGGAATTAGGAATAGGAATTGGGCGATATAAATTTATAGGAATCACTATTTTTTGTTGTTTAAAATCCATTTCTGAATGCAGAAATAGATTCATGCTAAAAAACCCTGAAGCACTATTAAAAATTATCATTTCTACTATTAAAAATGAAGTAGGCTAAAAGTTCTACGAAATGATAATTTTTATTAATAGAAATAGATTTAACAGCATACAAAGTTTATGGTTTTACCCAAGTAACTCTAAGTGTAATAAATTTAACTCAGTTTTGCAAGTAAATATGAAAATATTTGTGGGATTTCGAAAAGTGACTTACCATTTTCATATTGAAGGTAATCAATAGCTTCCAACAGTTTCTCTAGCACAATAAGTTTAATTTGCGAAAAACAAACTTCAAACTTCCGTTGATTAAAACCTTAAAAGCTTCCAACAGTTTCTCTCACACAATAAGTAAAATTTAACCTGCAAAAAACAAACTTCAGACTTTTGTTGATTAAAACTTTGGAAAAACAACCTCAAACTTTTGTTGATTAAAACCTTAAAAAACAACCCTCAGACTTAAAACCCTAGAGAAACAAACCTCTAACTTCTATTGATGAAACCCTAAATAGTATTGTTAATGTCTCAAAACCTAGATATTGTGTGGAGAAAAAACATACCCAAACATTTTCAGTTCAGTTTCATGAGGGCTTTCATTTTCATTATACAGTAAAACTAATCGTAAGGTGTGAAGAGTCATGAGTATATGAAGCTAACATTAGATGACACAAATCGTTGATAAATGAAACGTCTACGGGTATATAACACTTGTTATCCACGCGGCCACAGGAACCGGCCTACGCACCCACCCACTAACAGTAATTTTTACTGTTAGTCATATTATTAATGCTCTATAAAAGTGGCACAATTCTAAATCTAATATAATATTGTGAAATGAGAAAATATTAGGTAAAGTGGAAGAAATGTAAATTTAATATAGTAAAATGAGAAAAAGTTAATAGTGAAATAATTTTGTAATTACAACTGGTAATTAGATGGTCACACATTAATTTCTTAATCATATCAAGTAAATGTTAAAAAGTAAACAGGTGGAAGCCTTTAAAAATGCTAGAAATTTATGAACATGAGATCTCATTCATTGATTTGGAAGGACGACGAAGAATATGCTAGCATCTTCAATTGATAACCATAGGATTGAAATTTATGGTTAAAAGATCATTAAATGTACCCATTATCAATAGGTATAAGCCTTTCGGCCTAAAAATATTATTAGGAAGCCAAAAATTGAATTATCTATGTACATTGAAATTGAATTAGGAATAAGGCTATATAAATTTATAAGAATCATTATCTTTTTTTTTTGTTCAAAATTCATTTCTGAATGTATAAATGGATTTAACATGTTAAAAAACAGATACCTGGAATGGAATTAGGAATAAGAATTTGGTCACTATTTTTTTTGGTTCAAAATCCATTTCTAAATGCAGAAATAGTTTTAACATATTAAAAAAACTAGAGGGCTATTAGATTTCGTAGAACCTGAGCACTATTAAAAATTATCTGAAATGGAATTAGGAATAAGAATTTGGCCATATAAATTTATAAGAATCACTATTTTTATTGTTTACTATTTTTTATTATTTAAAATCCATTTCTGAATGCAGAAATAAATTTAACATACTAAAAAAATTGGAGGGCTATTAGATTTAGTAGAACTTTAATTAGAGCACTATTAAAAAAACACTATTTGTTTTTGTTCAAAATCCATTTCTAGATGTAGAAATAAATTTAACATACTAAAAAACTGGAAGGTTATTAGATTTCGTAGAACCCTAGCACTATTAAAAATTATCTGGAATGGAATTAGGAATAAGAATTTGACCATATAAATTTATAGAAATCACTCTTTTTATTGTTTACTATTTTTTATTATTTAAAATCCATTTCTGAATGCAAAAATAAATTTAACATACTAAAAAAACTGGAAAGCTATTAGACTTCATAGAACATTAACCTGAGCAATATTAAAAATTATCATTTCATTTAGCATAAGGCTTAAAAATATAATATGAGAAAACAGTTTATCAAAAATTATCAACGTTAACCTGAGCACTATTAAAAATTATCATTTCGTTTAGCATAAGGCTTAAAAATATAATATGAGAAAACAGTTTATCAAAAATTATCAACGTTAACCTGAGCACTATTAAAAATTATCATTTCGTTTAGACTAAGGCTTAAAAATATAATATGAGAAAACAGTTTATCAAACGGTGGAAAAGATATAGATGTCAAGAATGGGATTCGAACCCATGCCCTTTCGGACCAGTACCTGAAACTGGCGCCTTAGACCAACTCGGCCATCTTGACATATAAATAAAGACTGAGTGTGAGGATATTCATATTGTTCTAAGCGACAGAGATTTTACTTTATTCCATCAATTAACTCTTTCCCATATTTGCTTTGTTTAATCATACTTATCTGTATAGATTTGTACAACTAACTCTGAGCAGTGAGTCGTCGTAGTATAGTGGTAAGTATTCACGCGGTGGACAGCGGCTAAATACGGTTTTGGTTACCAGCTTGTCCGTCCAAACGAAATAGAGGAGAGCCCAAGCATTTTCATCATGCTTTCCCTAATCCTTTATTAAGTATAGATGAAGGTTCGATAAAGATTTGATAAGTGTTGAACTGGTGTGAGAGTCGAAGATCTGAGCGCTGTGTAGTAGCTACCCCGAGGTGGATTGCCGAATGTGATAACTTCCTCGTTCTTTAAAACAAAAAAATCTCCACACAGAGTACGTTCACCATTTTTATCATAATTTTACCACACTATACACACATACTGTATATTAATTAAATTTGTCTGCGGGATGATATTGGATAAAGAGTATTGTGCACGTCATGACTTACAAGTACGGGGATGTAGTTCAGATGGTAGAGCGCTCGCTTAGCATGCGAGAGGTACGGGGATCGATACCCCGCATCTCCAATCTTCTTTATAGCTATACTTGTTTTCTTCTTTTCTTGAGAGCTTGATTTTGATTGATTGAGTATAAATGTGTTTTCTTCCGTTTCCTTGACACAGTTATTTCTATTTCCGTTTAGTTGACAAAATTTATTTCTATTTCTTAGTGGTAGCAATTAAGGCTTTGACAATTTGTAATGAATCAGTTCATACTGACATTGGCTTGGCCACTTGCTCAATGCCTAGCCACTTGCTCACCCTCAAGCATGAGAGTCAGTTATTTAAAGTTGAATTGCTTGCATAAAGGAATAAGCAAGTAATGGTGATTTAATCATATATTCGTTCTCTGGTTTTCTACGAGAACTCCCTACTACTTATACCTTAGTGAAGTTATTTAAAGTTGAATTGCTTGCATAAAGGAATAAGCAAGTAATGGTGATTTAATCATATATTCGTTCTCTGGTTCTCTACGAACTAGGATGAGAACTCCCTACTACTTATACCTCAGTGAAGTTATTTAAAGTTGAATTGCTTGCATAAAGGAATAAGCAAGTAATGGTGACTTAATCATATATTCGTTCCCTGGTTCTCTACGAACTAGGATGAGAACTCCCTACTGCTTATACCTCGGTCAAGGTTTTTTGAGGCATACTTTGAGCTTTGTTTAACCCAGACAACTTGTTGTATTGCTATATAGCAAAGAAACCGATATATTTCTATATAACAAAGAAACAGATATAGCTAAGGCGGTTAAGCTAAACAAAGGTATGCAAAAAAACAAGCACCTTTTTCTTCCTCATGCACAATAATACAATAATTTTCATGTACAATGATATAGTAATTTTCATGCACAATAATAAAGTAATTTTCATGCAAAGTAATAAAGTAATACAATAATTTTCATCTATTTTGCATGGAACTAATACAACTTCTCAATTTCTTTATAATTGTGTATGGATTGAGGGTTGGTTCCTCTATATGGCTGCCAAATTTAGTTATTCCAACGACATGTAGAAGAGATTTCTCTATTGGGTGTGTGATAGGAACGCACATTGAGTTCATTGGATTATCGCCCATGCCTAGGCCTACGACGGGTTGATTGAAGACTACATGACTTCCCATGGATTTTATATGTTCTCTTGGCCCAATCCCAGTCAACATCTAGAGCTGGGGGCTCTCGAGAACCATTGCTGAGACTATGATTTCACTCCTATTTTTTTTTCAAGTACGCCTCGTGCTTCTTTCCTTTTGCATCTTTGTACAACAACTCATGCAAATTGGTGACTAGGGTTAGATTAATCTAAGTCTTCTACTGGTCATAAGGGCTATTCTTCATCGCATTTCAAATGTAGTTTTCTGAAACAATATTTGTTATTACCTTGCAAACCATCCAGATGATCCAACATTTCATAGACAATATTTGCATCACTTATGGATGTTGAATAATCACCTACTAGGATGTGTGATGGGGATCTAAGGGTCTTGATCTTTTAACTTCTTTGCAAAATTCAACTGTGGATTGCTACTTAATTTGAAAATTACTCATAATATTTTCGAAAATTTGGAGTGCCTAGATTGAATCTGGAAGCTCAGAAAAGGGGTTAGGAGATTGTTCTCATACCCAAACAAAACAAAAATCTTACAGTCCAAGTAAGGTAAGGGATAAGAAGGGTTTCTAACCAACACAAGGTTAAGGAAGACACCATATCTAAGGTGTGACCACAATCCAAACTCAATGGTTGCACAAATCCCTGTTAGCAACATAGTCAATCTAACCCTACTATCAAAATGAAGAAAGGTGTTACAACAAGCATTGCAATAGGTAAAGGAGAAAAATAGTGAGATGCTTCGAACCATGAATAACATCTTGTTAAGCTAAACGACAAAACTATCTTTTCAATTACAAATTTACAAAGCTAACAACTTACCTGGTTGAAGAATCAATGGAAGCATGGACTAGGGTTGATCCTGTGCAATCGTTGGAATGATTCTTCCACACGCTGATCTAGCATTCCAAGAGGTTGTCGGAGAGGAAAATTTTTGTTCCTTACCAAGCCCAAAGAGTGTTTCAAGGGTTGATCTAGTCCAATTGCTTGCATTAGTTAAGGTCGAGTGGGCCTCGTTCTCAATCAACTGAACACACATCTTCTTGACCGACTACTAGTTCTGGATCTACTGCTAGGTCTAGATCATAAGGGACTGGCTCATACACAAGATGGGTCTCGAATTGGAAAGACATAATCTGGCTCTCGAACAAGAGCTAAACCTGGAAGGGGTGCTAAGCGTGGTGGTGGCTATACATTTTCTGTTGGTCCCGCATCTCACGAAGATATGAACTGCATCACAATGGATGTTGGCACAGGGGCAGACCCAGGGTTCAACGCTACAACAACGTACCATCAAAACCCTAACTACCGACCCTTTTGGCAACACCTACGAAGCAGATGAAGTCTCACCCGAGGTAGAGGTAGGGGTGGTTGCAGGACTCAAGTGTCTGCAACCTTAGCTGGGACATAGATCTGTGATTATAATACTTAATACAACTCTTAGCACCGTCAGTTCCTTAATATGTAATCACTATTCACTTCGCTGATACAACAGAGCTTTGCAGTATTCACACCAATCTATAGTATTCAAGCACTTAGCATATACAAATGGATCAGAATGAGCATATCAAGCACTAAACATGACTATCTAGATCAGATCTAACATTCTCACATATTATAAGCACAAAGCATAAATAGATCTATCTAAACATATTAGAGCACTTAGCATAAAACATATGAAACACATCAAGACAAAGCACAAAGAACACAAAACATTGTTTACATGGTTCACCCCCACCCTGGGGCTACATCCACCAACTCTTCTTCTTTATATTCTTCAGTCAATCGGTTACAAGAACAGAGCCATCAAAACTCTTACTCCACACAGGACAGAAGATCTGCGCAGCTCGCTAGACCCTTCTTTATTGCGCTACAGCACAAAGCCTTCTACAGTCTCTCACAGGGGCTTGTACTCAGGTCTGCAAGTCTTACACAAAATGCACAAAGCCTTGATCACACAGATTCAACTCTTGGCACTTATCCTACATCACATAGATGTCGATTTCACTACTTCTCTATATGGCCTAGACATCTATATATACATACAAAATAGGCCTAAACATGGGTAAACCCATGAGTCGACATCCCCTTCCCGTTACATATTCCCCAAAACCCAAAAAGGACCCAAAAGTGGGCCAAGATCCCGTGATCTCCGCTTCGTGTTGCGCTCCTCCTTCGACAGGCTGTCGAAGTCCCAAAATAGGTCAACATGACCAATAAACTCCCAAAACTTGGTCAAGGGCCAACAATGGACTTTACGAAACAATAATTGTTCAATTTGTGTATCAATTTTCCATTTGATTCAACCATGGCCGCAAATGGAGATTATTGTCAATTAAACTTTGGATTCAAATTCTAATTCACGCAGCTGTTAGACATTCTGGGAGGACTTTTGTCTTCATAAGATGGTTACTGATCTGAATGATCTTCACAAGATCTGAACCAAACAACTAGTGTAGATCAGAATCAAAGAGAATGTAAAATTCTTCGAATGGACTTACGGGTAACTTTCTCTTTATCATATTCAATTTGGGTTCGAGTGGTGCAGACACTAACAACCTCTTCTTTTGCAAATCCACTCTTCAATCTTTCAACCAACATGTCCAAGTACGAGTCAAGATGGTAGCTGTAATCAACAAATGGATCGCATATCATGCAAACAAGTGTATGGTTGCATGTGTAAGGCACCTCAAGTGGGTTGCATAATCATGCTTATGTAGGTATTATATTATCTTATGGAGGTTTTTATGATATCGATGTAGCGTAGATTCATTTTCTCTGCTAGTAATGCATTATTAATTATAATGACATGTTAAATGTAATTCAAGTCTGTTGATACTAATAGAGAGTTCAGAAATAAAACTCGCTGTATAAATTCACTCTGTACTCCAACGACTCCAAAATTTTCTATTCGACGGTTTTTGGAAAAGAGAAATGAGAGACTCCACGGAAGAAAGGCTCCTTACTCTCCCTGCTGCAAAACTGATTAATGTTTTAGGCTCTATGCCGTCATATCAAAAGGATCAAATACCATCTATCCATCATATTTCTAACGGAGAAGTCTACACTTTATTTGAGGGGTTTTCGGTAGAACTTTTAATGGATTGTTAAAGTTACAAGGTTTGATGTTTGAAATTCTAATATGAAATTCTTTTTATTTGATTGGTGGGGTCAATATTTAACTGAACTCAATGAATAAAGGAAATAAATCAAGAGGGAATTATTTGATTACAAGAAGTATTTCTCAGCTGCTGAATATTTCATAGGTATATTTATTATGGCTATCAAGACTTAGTGAAACAATGTTTCTGATATTTTCTATTAATTCAAACTTCTAAATTAAAAAACACATGGCTAAATTGAATATTAATGAAATGTCAACTGTATAAAAATAATGCATTTCACACAAAAATGTGATACACCAATAAAGAAACACATTCATGGTTATTTCTGTGTATTATTCTCCGGATCTTATTATAGTATAATTAATTTCACCTTGAAGTTTTTTGATAATTATTAACTTAACTCAATTATCAAAATCTGATAATCTGATTCCGATCATTTTTTTCGAATTTTTGGATGAAGTTCTATGAAGAGGATGTGTATATAGTGGTGCATAGGGTCAATTTTTTTAAGGGGCAGTTTTCCTCTTGCCTTATTTAGGTTGAAGTTCAATAATATAAAACTCCATGACTTTTTTTTTCCTGAAATCAATCTTAGAAAATAGTTAGGCAGAGAGCCAGAGGCTCTAAAAACTGATCTTTAAATTGATTCTTATGTTGGTAGAATCTAGGTTAACACAGATAACTGAACAAAATTATTAATAGTTACAACATGAGTACAATAGTGCATTGTCTTTTCACATCATGTTTGGAATTTAAAATTGAACGAGGAGTCATTGTGCACATTTCTTATGGGTGGGTTGACATGGAAACTATGCGATGATGGAGTATTCTTGAGGTTCTTAAAATCTGAGTGATGTTAATCAATAAATCTTATATTTAACATTTAGTAATCCAAATTAGTTAATCAATATACGAAAAAACCTTATATTTAGCATTTAGTAATCCAATTAGTCAATCAATATAAGGTAATAGAGAGAATAATATAAGGTGATAGTTAGAGCAATGCATATTGCTTAATGATTTAATAATCAATATATGGTAATAGTTGAAGCGATGCTCATTGTTTAGTGATTAAAGAATTAACTATGCAGTGTCATTCAATATGTGCATTGTTAAGTCACAGGACATGGTCTAAACCCCCTCTGTGTCTTGGGTCTATCGAATCTAACTCGATTCGAACTGGCACGTGTTGGATTCGATGTAGCTACATGTCATGTGTATGGGACACAAAATTAAATCATGTCTGACACAACATAAATTTGTGTCACGATTCCAGTACACGTGTCCTGTAGAAAAGCGTGCCAAATTGTGGACTTGGGGTTAGGGATCTTGAGTACCTTGATATTGTGGACTAGGTGCACTTTGGGGTTGTTGGATTTGTGGATTTTGAGGTTGTGATTGATGTTGTTTACCCCTTCATTGGTATGTGACTCAATCTTTTTCTCTAATCCTTCTTTTGATTTCTTCCTAAGTTGGCTTGGGAACTAAATCTTTAGCAATGGTGGCTTGGTCAAGACTCTTTTCTTTTTCCCCTTTGACTTGTTCATTAGAAGCGTTGGAGATATTCTTAATCATATCAAACAAATCATCCACAGAGTTGATATAATTACTTGGTCCATCATGTAAATCTCACTTGCCAGTGGAGTGTCCTCTTTGGAAACCATACAACTCTCTTGGTTATGTGGTAGATTACAAGGGTTGCACCATGGTAAGGGTTCTTCATCTGCCACATTATTTGTTTCTAGAGGATTGGGAACTTTTTTATTTTGATTATGTTGAGGTTTCCTAGGCTTATCCCAACCACCATCTCTTGGTTGAAACCTGTTTTGTTGGGCTTGCCTTTTTAAATGAACTATCTTGTTTTGCATGGCTTGGTTTTGTTGTTGGAGTGTTTCTGTTTGTTTAGCAAAACTAGCCTCCATCCTTTTCATGGCATTTGATAAAAAGGTCATAATCTCATTCTCAGAACTATTAGTGTTGACAACATTCTTCTTTGGTATCTTGAATGAGTCTATGTAACACATTTTGATTTTGATGACTTAATGAGAAAACTGCAGTTTATGGTTTGAATTTCTTATGTTTCAAATTTCAATGTTTGTCATTATGATTTTAATATTTATCATGATTCATGATTTATGTTAGAACTTATAACTTAGTACTAGTTGTATGATGTATCATGATTCATTGTATCACTGAATAATGAATTTGTACTATGTATCATGATATCATCATCATCATTCATGTAAAATTTAAATGTTTACAATTTTATTAATTATTTCAATTTTGTATGTGTAATTCATAATTATATATATATATATAACGTTTCCTCCGTGTCATGTTTCCGAGGGTCATCGTGCATGTGTTCGACACTCATATTTATGTGTCCTCTGTGTCCCGTGTCCAGGTGTCTGGTGACTTAAGTGCATTGTATAGTGATTAAAGAATTAACTATGCAGTGTCATTCAATATGTGCATCTCATAGAGAAAGAAGAAATTTAAGAGAGAAACAATATATGGTAATAAATGTAGCAATGTACATTGCTTAATGATTAAGGAATTAATTATACAATTTTCATTTTCATTTAACATGTATATATATGTAAATGAGAGAATAGGCCTAAATGCAATGACCTGTATTATTAAAAAACAATTTATTTATAAAGATTTTTATAATTATATATTTGGTTATAATTTTGTTTTATTTTTAATTATAAATGTTTTTATAATCATATATTTGGTTATATATAATTGTGTTTGGGGATTGAAATTTATTCCAAAATCTATCTATTTGTCCAACTAAACACAACAATATTGTTATTATTTTATTATTATTTTTGTCTTGGCTATTGATGTTTTCCGCTTGACCAAATCCATAGTTGTATATCCATAAGTTCTATTGATGCATTTGCATTTGACTATGCATACAATATGCCCATATCGATTTTTAGTCCATGCCCTTCGCGCTGTAGGGACTACAGTAATCGATTCTCAACTTTTGTATTAATCTTGCACGAAAATCAATGAACTTTCATTGTTTTAACATAAAGTTTGGGAAAATTTATAAATTTTTGAATATGCATTTTATTTTTTATCCTAAGTTTATAGTTTGAGGTCTTATTTGGCCTCATATTGGGGCCAACTTACGATAATTTTTTCATAATTTAAGGAAATTCAACTTTAAATGAACTAGTTTCAACTTTAAATGAACTAATGCTAGACTTGGTGTCTAGCATTAATTCATAATAAATTTTCTCAAATCCATTTAGCCCATCCCATATTTATGGCGTTCATTTTTCGGCAAGCATAGCCAACCCTCTATATGAGGAAAGCATAGCCAACCCTATATTTCCTCCTCGCTTGTAGATTTTCTTTCTTTGGTTGGGCTTCTCTATATTGTTTCTTAGTTGGGTGTTTTGTATATTGCACTGGTTCAAGACCATTATGATGTTGCCACCTTCATCACAGAATGGTGGCCAGAAGGCTATGATGTCATCGCCTTCATCGCTTTGACAAGATCGCCAAAGTCATAGGAGCACTTACCCGGTGTGTTTCCCCCTTGTGCTTAGGGTTCTGACTTTGCATTTTCCCCTTCATCTCAACATCCCCAATCTGAGCCCCTCCATTCCCTTTTGCTTCATCCTAGCCATTGATCCGCGCTATGGGATCAGAAATGATTTGGGTTCCGATTTTTCATTTTCCCCTTCATCTCAGCATCTGCATCCTGAGTCTAAGCCCCTCCATTCCCTTCTGCTCCCTCCTAGCCATTGATCTACACTATGGGATCTGAAATGATCTGTCTTGTAGAAGGACGACACAAATCTTGTAGAAAGATGACACAAATCTGTTACAAGCAACATATTGGTGATTAAATCTAGAATTGGGCTACATCAACTCTCTCCTAGTGAGTACCATTACATATTTGAATTTTTTAGAAAAAAATTATCTTAAATATTATGTTATACTATATGTAAGATTGACATTAGTTTATGAATTAACAAGTTGTAGAAAGTTAAACGTGAGCAAAAAATTAATCCAACATCCAAAATTTTCTTATAATTTCAAAACTGACCTTTAATATCCTCTTTGCAGATGAGTCAATCATCCACTGATACCTTAAATCCTCCATCATTTTACGCACATATTTTTTTTGGGCCAAAGGAGTATCTCTATCTAAAAGCAAGGGTGGCTCTATCTGGGCATTTTACGCATAGAAAATTTCTGGGCCAAAGGAGTATCCCTATCTGAAAGAAAGGGTGGCTCTATCTAGGACTGTCGCATCGATACTCTATTGATGATCATCAAGAAGAGTTAATTTAGAACGCTCACTAAGAAATAAAATCCATTCATCCCTCTCAGACCAAGTTTCTCTCACTTCCCTCACCCTCAGACCCATTTAATGTGGGTTATCCCTCTCAGACTGGTCAAAACACCAATTTTTAATTGGTGAGTTTGTTGCGTTATGTTGACAGTGTTGTATTATCAACCAAATCATTGCATTCCAACAAGAACAAATTCTTCACCACATGCTTTCAAAATTACTCAGCTACTAGACCTTGCACATTTGTTTATATGCAACGAATATGACATTCTTCCAAAACCAGTAAGCCCCACAATGATGCTTGACAATCCCCTTACATTAGGTGAGGCAAGATTAAATTCATGCTCACTCTTGCTGGATGAAAGTCATGCTCACGCTTGCAGGATGAAATCCATGCTCATGTTTGTCGTCGGTCCAACTGGAACTGGCAAAATCTTGTTCTCTTTTTAATCTTGCTCCCCAAACCCTACCCTCCCTTTATCTTGATTGCTTGATATCTGAAAAAAGTATTGAAATAGCCTCTCTGAACCCATATAATTTCCTGAGTGGTTTTCCTAGCAGAGGTTGCAACAGGCCATGCAACAACTTGTTCTAACTAAAATTTCTTCCCACATGCAGACAATGGGACTAGTAAAGAGAACCTGTTCCCACAAGAAGACAACCAGACTAGTAAAACGAAGCTGGTATGCGTTAGGTGTGTTGCATGCAGATCAAAACCACTGAAACGTGTAAGCACTGAGAAAATAGGTTACACTCTTTTATTTGCTACCACAATCCCTGACATTATAAAACAATGATTAAATAACATTATTTTAAAAATCTATTTTTAAAACTTTAATTCTATTATTTATCAATAAGTGCAAGTGGAAATGAGATGGTGAGAGATTCAGGTTGTACAAGAATTCAATAGGAGATCATCTGTCTATGTACGATATAGACTTGTTACTATTGAGGAGAACACTGGAACCCACTTTTACCACTTTCACCACTGGAACTACTTTATGTACACCCATTACTTATACGATTATTTCTCTATCGAAACAACAAGAAACACATCAGATAGATGAAACAAACATGCTTTAGGGGCCTTGTCGTCACCTACTCAGCCACCACCTGTAGTTCTCTCTTCATGATACCAATATTTATTCCTTTTCATGATACACATCTTGATCTATGATCGATACAACAAGAAACACTTAGGAATGAATAACAAAGGTCACGAGATAGCCATGAGAGCAGGATACATGCTTGACGATAGCCTCATTTTTGATCGGGGAGCACCTTGTCTACTCCACTCAATTTTGGGACGATTCAGAAGGAACGTACACCTCATTCTCAAGCATGAAAATTAGGGGTGCCTCATCCAATCATGAAATTACATGCATTAGTCTCACCAAAAAACCTACTATGACGGGAAGATAGTACCATTTCTATAGCAGATAGTAGTAGTTATCTCTATATACAAGATATCCTTATCAACTGAGGAAAGCATCATTCAATCCAACCAAGAGATATCGTATCGTCAACATATGACGTTGTCTCTATTCATTATCGAGGCATCATTAAGTCATCAATATGAATAAACTACTAAGAATTGCAAGGATTAGCATCTCAGAAAAACCATCCAAATCACCTCATGGAATCATGTCTCATTCTCACATTACAATATTCTCTCTTAATTAACCTTAGGAAAAAACATTATGATCAACCGGAATAAACAGTCATGAATTCAAGGGTGAATCGTATAATAAGGATGAGACGTAAATTCCTCTGAGGCATGATGATGACTTAATTATCAATATGAAAAACATCATTGATGTATTGAGTTGAGCGTACATTCCTACTCACTTTGGAATTTTTATTCAAAGTGGCTAATTTCCACGTGATAGGGCTTATTCATTTTTTTTGTTTATACAAAACTATATGTCATAAACTGTTTTTATTTATTTATATTGTTTTCATGAACATGGAAGCACGTGTTTTCTTCCTTCTTAGCAGGGACTTGTTGCTCCGCAACTCCACTTGTTAAGTAAGCAATTACTTTCACCTAAAATAATTAAATGCTACTCTTGTAGTTTTTATGTTTTTGGTTGTATGTTCCCTTTAGGCATGGTGTAACACAACCACTACGAAAATCAAAAACTTTTCGGCCTTTTTCATCTTTTCTCTGATGAACAAAATTCCCCAAATCCCTACGGGACCTGATACAGACCCTACTATCCCTTAACCACACTCATATGATCAGCGGCTATGACCACAAGCCTTATCGGGGAGGTGCTCGTCGGCATTCGCGATTCGGGAAATCGCGGTGCACGTATTCCCCTTTCTCTCTTGTCTTTCGAAGGGCCGAAATCCGAAATGGATCTAACCACTTAACACGATTAACAACGACCCAGGTTAAGTTCGAGCACTCTACCCTTCGGGATTTCACATACTGAAACTTCGGGGGATGCGATGATAGGAGGTTTCACATCTTGGTTTCCTGGGAGCCGAAACTCCGAAAACGCCAATTCTAAACATGCTTCACTGTTTCGGGGTTTCCTCCATCGGGATTTCGGGGTATGCGACGACAGGAGGTCTCGCACTAGATTTTCCCATGAACTGAAACTCCGAATCCTATGTAC
>SNQJ01S0019791.1:106665-135226 GCA_010110895.2 Picea sitchensis
GGACTCTAAAATGCTTCTTTAGTCCAAGCAGCCAGGCCTCTGCTTCCTCTCCCTTCTTTATTTCACCGTCGAAGGAGGGTGGTTTGGCCTTCCTGAATTTTTTGAATTTATGACCCTTGGAAAGATTTCGCTTCTTTTGTCTTCTTCGGGAATAAGAATTAGTTCTGCTGCTAGAAGATCCCTCTGAACCGCCAGCTTCCTTCCCAGAGGAATCGTTCGCCGCTTGTCCCTTACCTATGGGATGGACCTTTTTCGAGGTTCTCCTCTCAGTGTGGCCATTGATATGACCATGTTTTTGTACCTCAGGTTCATGCTGCATTTGTCTTTGTAGGTCGAATAAGCTCTGCAGTAAAACTACGTTAATTTCTGTTTGCTTTTCTTGTTCTTTCATCATCCTCTCATTGTCAGCCTTGTAGCTTTGTAATTCGACCATGAGGCTCCTCACAGTCTCAGCTAGATCTGGAGGAGTCCCTACCACCCTCCTTTCGTCAGACTCTTATCTCTATTGTGGGATCCCTCCCCCACTTCATGGTGAGTCACCATTCTATACGTCGATAATTTCCCGCGGTTGATCTTCTGCTTGTGTGCAAAAGGAAAAACGCTGGTTGTTAGTCAATGTTTATATTCATTTGTAACCAGTACATAATTCATATTTTTCTCATGCACACACACAATAGGAGTTTTCATTCTTAACTTCGACTTTTTAATTGAGGGGGTCAAGATAAGGAGTTACTCCTTTTAACAGTACTCCGAATGGAGTCTCTGCACAACCCGTTCATGAGCCCAAGCAGGCCAAGTGTTGTAACCATGCTTTGATACCAATTTGTAACACACCCACTACGGAAATAAAAAAAAATTCGGCCTTTTTCATCTTTTCTCCGATGAACATAATTCCCTGAATCCCTACCGCACCTGATACAGACCCTACTATCCCTGAACAACACTCATATGATCGGCGGCTATGACCACAGGCCTTATCGGGGAGGTGCTCATCGACTTTCGCGATTCGGGAAATCGCGGTGCACGTATTCCCCTTTCTCTCTTGTCTTTCGAAGGGTCGAAATCCGAAATGGATCTAACCATTTAACATGATTAACAGCGACCCAGGTTAATTCCGGGCACTCTACCCTTCGGGATTTTTCATACCGGAACTTGGGGGGATGCGATGACAGGAGGTTTCACATCTGGGTTTCCCGGAAGCCTAAACTCCGAAAACACCAATTCTAAACATGCTTCACTATTTCGGGGTTTCCTCCATCGGGATTTCGAGGTATGCGACGATAGGAGGTCTCGCACCTGGTTTTCCCGGGAACCGAAACTCCGAATCCTACATACATATATATATAGGTGTCGCTCAACCCATTTCGGGAATTCACAAACCGGGTTTTCAGGACTGGCAAGCACAAGAAAACGTATTGTTAGGTATCCTGGGTGCTGAAATACCGAAGCACCCTATCTCATCCATGCTATTATTATTTCTGGGTTTTGTGTACCGATATTTCGGGATATGCGCAGATAGGAGGTCTCGCACTTAGGTTTTTCGGGAGCCTAAACTCTGAAACCGGTATTCATTTCTAAGCTCATTTCGGGGTTTTGCATCTAGTAGACACACGGAACAAAACTGTCTTTTGGGGGTCTCGGGTACCGAAACACCAAAAATGTAGATCCAAGTCACACTATGCCATATTGGGACTTCGCAAGTCAGGATTTCGAGACTTGCGAGTACAAGGGAATACGCCCTTGAGTATTCTGATTTTCGAAATGCCGAAATATCGAATCATTTCCGCGTATTGTCCTTTCGGGATTTCACCCATCGGGATTTCGCGAGTCGTGAGGACAAGGGTTCTTACCCTCTAGTCCCCCAGGTGCCGAAATGTCGAAACGCTTACCGGCTGCCACATGTACCCTACAGTTGGACGGTCCATGCACTCCCATGGGTCTTAGGATCAATGGTCCCGATTTCTTTGTTACTTGCAAAGGTTAAAAAAGGGGCCAAGGCATTATTGTTTGCGTTCCTTCATTCAACTTTACGGTCATAACTGACCTCAGATCCTCTGAAATGATCTCATTCATGTATTTAGCAAGATGGAGGATATCCTAGGTACTGAACCACCGAAAGGTCCTAACTCATCCACACACTGTCATTTCAAGATTTCGCGGGTCAGGGTTTCAGGACTCGCAAGTACAAGAGAACTCGTAGCTAGATACTCCGGGAGCCGAAACTCCGAGGACTCTTAATTTACCCTCATGCTAATATTTCAGGATTTCGCAAGTCGGGATTTCAGGACTTGCGAGTGCAAGGGAACTCACCCTTGGGTATTCTGGGTACCGAAATGCCGAAATGTTGAGGTCTACAAGGACCATTCTCCCTCGTGCGAGATTTTAATACTTAAACTATAACATCCTCCTTCAGGTCCTCAGGAAATTTACACTAGGTTTTGAAGACTAGACTGGAAGGTCTTATAGAAGGTAAGGGAGTGGTCTCGAAAGGGTGCCTTTGTGGGGAAATCTATCCAAGGCATCAGGTAAGACAAATACGGGAACAAATCTCCCGAGAGCAGACTTGAAAATCTGTATTAGTTCAATATATATAAACATAAGCCATACGTGGTCTTTCCAATAAAGCATGCAGCCATCATTTCTGATCAAAGCACCATGTAGACAGTCTTATACTGAAACCATTCATAATTGCACAAACTATGAGCATACATGTCAGCATATAAATTTCAAGATACAAGATATAAAACACTTATCAGAAAAAAATTGGGTTTGATGCAACTACTGAGAGGGGTGCTCGTTTCCACCCAACCGTAGGCTCAACGACTCTGAATGGATTTACCACTAGCCACCCCCGAGCTAGACCACGATGATTGAGACTCTTTGTCTCTGTTCTTCAGTGATCTAGAATGAAGGTTAGTCTCCTCCTTCTCTACTATCACTCACTCTGTATTTTGTTCCAGAGTTCTTCCGATCTTTTCCTGCGATCCCCCTCGTGTCCCCCTTCCACACCTTTTACCTACCTTTTATTTTTGGCGAGGTTGCGTGTGGCACAAATTTCCCCACGGTGGTCAGGTCTGAGGCTTCCACGGATGGATGGTCCACCCCCATCCCTCATTAACCCATGAGGAGCCTCTTCACCTACCAACATGGCGAGTAATTTATTTTGGGGCCAGCGAGCCACTCTTGGTTCTCTGGGCCAGTGAAGACCAAATATGGTATTGGTTTCGGTGGAAATTAACACCACCATTCCAGGTACCTTCCACCACCTTTCTTTAGCCATCGTGGTCTCTTTTTCAGCACATCCCCCTCCTAGCAGTCTTACAATATATATATATATTCATAATGTTAATTTACATTCGTCGACCTTGTATACTAAGGTCCATTCATAATCACACATTCACATCTTTGAGTTTGCCACAGTTCTTGGCCAACATAACTATTTTTACAGACTAGGGGAAACAGGGTGTTACACATGGACTAGCAGCTTAGCTGCTATTGTCCTTGTTTAATTAAGTTCATTGCATTGTAAACTATTAACTCCACATTGGCCCATTCCTTAAGTATATGAAGCAAGATATGCTTTATAACTATATTAAGGCCTTAATAAAAGAAACACCAATAAACTTTACATTGCTTTCATAATAAATATTTGGGGTGCATATTTTTTTGGTACTAATTGGTTTAAACATTAACATGCGTTAAAAAAATGATTCTAATTATTTAAAGTCAATTATTTAAGGTCATTCATTTTAAGGGTGAGATTTTATTATTTTCAACTTTGGAAATTATTATTGGTTAAGAATATTTTTCACTAATGTAATTTTTTATTCAATCTTTTTATTGAATATTAGTCTTTAATCCATTAAAAGTATACATATGATTAAGTATCTAATGTATAAGTAGATAATAACTAATATTACAGATAAGAAGTTTTCTAGCATTGCTTCAAGTTCCAACCAAAGTTGTAACATAAGAGATAATGGCATAATGATTTTAAGTCTTGGCTAAATATTTGGAGAATAGAGATATGATCAAGTCCTGCATTCAACTTCCCTAGTTTTACTATGACCGCAAAGTCATATTCCTGAAATAGTAACAACCATCTGCATATTATTTCGCCTAAGACAGACTTATTGACTAAGTACTTTAATGCAGAATGATATGTATACATATTGAAATGAGACCCAAGTAAGTATGAACTTTTGGAGTGCATAGACCATGGCCAAGCCTTCCCGTTCTGTAGTGGTACAATTTTTTTTTGATAGAGATAGCTTCCTACTTGCAAACACAATCGGATGGTCGATGCCTCTTTCTTCTGGTTGTGAGATTACTATGCCCAAGGCAATGGATGATGCATCAAAATGGAAATTCAACTCCTTGTTCCAGTCTAGAAAGATTAAAATGGGCATGGTGACCAATCTCTATTTTATTGTGCCCAACCCCTTCTGGAAGTCCTCATTCCATTGGAACTTGGCTTCCTTCTTCAATAACTTTTCCATGGGTGTTGTAATATTCACATATCCTTTGATAAACTTCATGTAATAGCCTGTATGGCCCAAAGTTTCTCTTAGTTGTATGACTGATGTTGGGGGCACCAACTCCATAATAATTTTGATCTTGGATGGGTCAACCAATAGGCCTTGTTTGCATACTAGATGTCCTGGTAGAATTTCAAATGGCGCAAAAAATATGCATTTCTTCAAGTTCAGCAAAATATGACATTGTTTGCATCTATCTAACATAAGTCAAAGTATTTCTATATGATCCTGCAGTAAAATGAAAATTGTCCAATCATCTAAATAAACTTTCAAAAATTTAGGGATGAACTTCGTGAATGCTTCCACTACCACTCTACAAAATACTGCAGGGGAATTCTTCAATCTAAATGGCACCACTGTGTACTCATAACTGCCCCATTATGTCACAAATGTGGTTTTGTGTCTATCCTCTTATGCAATTTTTATATGATGGTTTCCAGAGAATCCATCTGTAAATGAATATGTTTCTTGACCTCTTATGTTTTCCAGTACTTCATCCATTAATGTTGTTGGGAATGGGTCTTGTATGCATGCATCGGTCAGCTTCCTTAAATCCACACAGATTCGAATTCCTCCGGTCTTCTTTCCTTGCACCACCATTGGGATAATTCACTCAGACTCTTTTACTCGTCCAATAATTCATGCGTTTAGCATCTTGTCTATTTCAGCCTTCACCTTCTCCTTGTACCTTGGATGCAATCTATAGGGTCTTTGTCATATTTCCTTGGCTCCAGGTTTCAGTGGAATCTTCATCTCACCTAAATATCCTTCTATCCATTTCATCTCAAAGAATGTGGTTGAAAATAAGTCTTGATATTCCTATAAGAAGTCAGACACCTTCTCAATTATCTCATTGTGTCAATAGTCTCCTATCTGTGCAAAATTAGGATTCTTCGTTGTCCCAATGTTGACTTTCTTTGTCTTTATAGGTTATGTGTATGCAACAGATACCATCTCTGGCCCTTCTACTGCACGATTTCCTTATTTTTCTAGTATCGACACATTCCTGGGATCTTCTTCTTCGTATTCTTCCTCTGTGACATTATAACATTCCAATAACTTCTGGATAGTCAATTTGTCTTTGTGTGCACTGCCTAAGGGTACTTATTCCATCTATTATACCTTTGAGAAGATATTTGCCTGGATCGCCTATAGTGCTGCATGTATGGAGGGGGATTCATGTTCAAATGAAAATGTGATTTCAAATCTATGGATCAACCCCTACCATTCTATTGTCTCCTTGCACATATCCAATTCTAAATACCAGTTCCTCAGGATTGTATCCAATGTGTGTATGAATTGGTGTGTCCACTCTCTCTCTAATTCTAAGAACCATAAATCTCTACCTTTGTTTATGAGACTCAGTGGATCGCCCTCTCCTGTGTATTTTTGCACACCTTTTGCTTCCTCAAGCCCAAAGCATATCTGCATAAGTCTACTACATTGTACCCAGTCCTTCATTCCCTTTCTATGCATGGACCACCATCTAGTTGGGATTTCTTTTAAGATGACATCCAGTGCCAAAATCCTCTTTTGTTCAGGTACCTATAACTCAAATTATTTTATAAACATATCAATATCAATGAGTCCATCGTACCTGGGTGAGTCACATATCTCTATGCCAATCTATAAAAAGGATCAGTTTATACGCACACAACATTTAGTTTATACTTCATGCATCCTATGCTGCCAATTCTCTAGACCAGATTTTGAATCTTATTCACACAAAATGATACTTCTCCAACTAAGCACATCATCCATTGTTGGGTCGACATAATCCTCCATATGCGCAGTTAGATTATATAAATTTTCCATGTCATTTCCTCTTACTAACTGTGTGTATATCTTCCCTTCTAATGGGTTCAAATGTGAAACAATTTTTATATCCCCAACCTCGAAGATCATCTCTCTCCTTTTCAATTTAATGATTGCTTGATTATCGATTGCCCATTCCAACCCCATTAAAGCTAGATATGGTTTACTATCATCTATGATATCAATAACTTCAAAGTCTTCCATGTTGTGCACCCCATCTATGTTCACAGGTACTCCTGTTAGTCTCCCATTCGGGACTATCTTATGTTGATTCACGAGATTTAACTGAAAAAGGGACCATGTTAGCTCATGTTCTCCTATCATCTCCCATGTCTTCTTAGGTAGTACATTCAAATCTGATCCTAAGTCTAGAATAACATTATCCACATCGTATTCCCCAATATGCACATTAAACATGAATTCCCCATTGGTTCTTTTCCTGCGCAGTACCTTATTTAACATTCAATATGTGATGGGGCTGTCCCTTCCTTTTGAGAAGTGATCAATCATGTTATATAATATACTGAGAGCAGTTCTATCATTCACTAGTTCTACACAATTACTTAACAATTCAGTTAGTGTACTCACTTGTGCACTTGAATTTTCAGGTATCGTTGGGTCTTCTATATGAGGTAGAGATGATGTTGATGCTTCCCTATGTGCTTCAAGCATTTCCTTTCTTGCACTCTGATGTGTCTCTTTTTCCTGTTGTGGATTGAATGCTGGCATAGGCCCTTCTTACTTTCTTACCCATTGCTCAGTTTGGTTTCCTTGAGTTGCTATATCTATGCATGTCTGAGCTCCTCCACGAGTAACAACTGTGATTTTTGGTCCTTCACTTCATCTTCCGACTGATATCATCTGCACATTCTAATTTTGATGTTGATTATGTTTTGGATTTCCTCTATCCTGCCATTTCAAAACTTGTTGGGGACAATCCTTCATTGCATAATCCAATGCTCTGCAATATGTGCATGTGGTACACAAGTTCTGGAAATATCAAGCCAAGTGTCCAGGTTGATTACAATTATAACAACTAATCGAGCCTCATTCTCCTCTACCTTGGCCTCTGGAAAAATTGTCTTTGTTCCCATGATTAAAAATGCCTTGACCATTATATTGCATGCTATTCCCTTTTGTGCCAGTATTCTCTTCCCAAATCCTGTATATATCTGATGTGTGCTCTCTTAGTAATTCAAATATGTGGCAGTCCTTCTCTTCATGCCCTACCGACTTGAAAAAATTACAAAACAAATTCTTTGGGGTACTCGGATATTTCTGGATTAATGGACACTTAGTGGGATGATGACCCCATCTCTTATAGATCTCTAAGTATCCTCCTTTGGGTAGTGGATTTGATGCTCCAACTACCAAATACAACACAAATTTTGGGCATATTTCCTTGTGATGACCTTCCATTATGCATTCCATACAACAAACATGTTCTCATTTTTCACTTCCCTTGGTAATCTCAGCCAATGGGATTGTTAATGCAACCAACTGTGTCTAAAACTATGTCATTCCTCCCATGTCTCCATTGACGATGCTTCTAGTTTCATTGCAATCTCTAGTGCCTCAGGCTGTGATGTAACCTTCTGTAGAATCAGGGGCCTCTAAATTTGTGGTAGAAGTCAAGAAATAAACCACTCTTGATGTTGTTGATCCAGAATTTGGAACGTCAATCTCACATATAGATTATGTTTGTACCTATTTGATCTCTTTTAGTTCAGTGATGTACTGTGACTCTAACTTTGGATTTTTGAACTCCTTTAATAGAGATTGCTTCATCTCTGCCATGGTCATGGCCTGGCTTGTAGGAAAAATTCTCCGTAACTTCATATACCATAGCAATGCATGACCTCTAAATGTTGTTGCTAACTGCGCAATTTTTACGACATCATCTTGTATGTTTTTAGCGGCCAAAATTGTTTTGAAGACAAACAAATGTTGTTTTGGATCCTCTGATCCTACTCCCTTGAATTCAAGAAGTCTAAGTTTATTTTATATTCTCGCCATGTTGGTTTGTGTATTCCCTCCTCTCGGTGATGTTGGTGGACTCCAATTTTGAATTTGCATACTATTCCCACTATTCTGACTACTACTACTATGTAATCCTTGACTAATGATGATAGATATTGACAAGTCTTCAAATTTTATCACTAACTATGGTGATGCAAATGGGGTTGTTGATTCAACACAAGATCTTATCTGAGTGGGACTTTTGGGTTCCTCTATTACTATACTAGACTGAGACTCTTCTTCTTTTCCTCCACCATATGGTATCTCCGTGATTCAGATTTGTGTGCAAGGTTCACTTTCTTTTGTATCACTATGCTGCTCTTCTCTCCCAACCCCAGTCTTTTTCTTCTTATACCTTCTTCCTCAATGCAATTCTCCAAAATCGTACTCTTCCTCCGGTATGATGCCTTCTTGCATCCTTAGTCTCTTCATTCCTCGTTCATTTCTTCCTTTTCTCAGATGATTCCCCTATCATCCTCCAAATCCCCCTATGTGCACGATACCCCTTCATAAACCTTTTTACACATATAAAGTCTCACCTGAGGTATCTGAAGTATATCATTATTCATAAACACATATAGACAAGTAAAAACATAAGATGCAATATCCTATCTAAAATCATTCTTTGTTCATCTTCTTTCTTACTAACTGCTTATTACATTCATCATCTTTTCATAACATTGATTCCCCTCTACGCACACTAATCTCCCAATCCCGTTACATATTTATCCCCAAAATATAGGGCTTAAAACCCTATTATTATATATCCTAAAATAACCCATTACAATGCATGGCATGGCCAACTTCAGTTAATTAGTTGTTTGCCTTCTCTTACTTCTTGTTCTTTACAAAAAACAATTGTTGTCATTCTATTTCTTGAAAGCCGCATTGTTCACTTCCTTATATCACTTGCTTTCTTTATCCTTCTATATGTGCGTTTTCTTCGTCCTTCATATTGTTTGTCCTTTTGTGCCATTCTTTGTGATTCCTTCCTTTTGCACGATTTCCTCCTTCTGTGCCCTTTCTTCCTTCTGTGCCCTTTCTTTATACTTAGGTTTTTCTCAAAATTTATATTCAAAACTGCCTATCCAACATCCATTCATCTGCATGATACAACTCCTACAGATTTTTCTATGTGTTTCAATGGTGGTTCACGTGTTGAAACTCCGGTGTCACCATTTTCTGCAACTCTTCCAGAAATATTTATTGACACTACGTCCTCTAACTTTCCACCAGAAACTTTGCCGACTCCTCCAACATATTTTCTCTAGCCACAACCATAATTAATACCAATTTTTCAACCATCGTTCATGTCCATTCGCTACCACATGGGAAACCACTATGGTCTCACTCCACGGTAAGTACATGACATGTATGTCCTTTCCACTTTCTTGAATGAATTTGAAATTGGAAGTGACATCTGGACTAGCACCACCAATTGTGCCACCTGAGTCGAGGATGAATTCCGTATTAAGTTGGGGGGGGGGGGGGGGTCATGTAATGTCAACACATTCTACACCGATTACCTTTTTCCACTATATCTTTTATGTCACATTGTCTTTCTATCCTGTCACGATACTTCTACAACCTGCCTGTTGGAATACTAAGAGGGGCAGGGAATCAATATGAACACTTCTTACCAATTTCAATTATAGTATATAAAATTCAACTTTATCAACATTATTCAATATTTATCACTTATATATTCAATATATCATTGCATCATAAACAATATCATTCATCAATACATAATAAACAACCACAAATACATAGTACACCAGAATTTATGTGGAAACCCAAATGGGAGAAAACCATGGAATTATTTCTTATATATATAAAGAATACATTCATAGGAAGCACCGACTTCCCAATTCTCCAACACCAACTAGAAGGAGGCTCCAACCCCCTATTTGCAGGCTCCAACTTGAAGGAAGCTACAACTCCCTGAATTCTCCAACTACAACTGGAAGGAGGCTCCAACTTCCTAGTTTACAGGCTCCAACCTAAAGGAAGCTCCAAATCCTTGAATTCTATGGCTCCAATTAGAAGGCGGATATGACCCCCTGATTTACAGGCTCCAACCTGAAGGAAGATCTAACTCCCTAAGTTGTCCAACACCAACCAGAAGGAGGCTACAAACCCCTTTCCTTTCCCCCTCCTTCCAGCCTAAAACATAAGTGTAGACTCAAACTATCACTACCATTGATCAACCTGTAACTACCACTTCCATCAACCAACTTGTCACTATCACTGTTACATCAACTTGTAACTGATTATTGATGCAACCCCCCTAGGGGGGCTCGCACGACCTCCGTGTCTAGGATCTTCTTTTGGAGACGAATTATCTCTCAGATCCCTGATGGATCCTCTCTTATGTTCACAGGTCCTTTCTTTCCTTATGGATGTCCACAAAAAACCCACGGGTTCTTACTCTAAGCCCCTTTCTCATCGGAATCAAACCTCAGGTGTTAGGCCTTTTTACCAGGCGTAAATATCATATGACCTCAGGCTAGAACCAAGCGCTTAAGGGAAAGGTTCCATTCAAGGCTACATGACTTCAACACTACAAAGGATTCACCAAACACAACACTCCAATCTCTCAGAGTGGTTACCGACCTAATTCGGTCATAAAGTTGACGTGACCAGCAGGTGTAGGTCCTCTCCATATCCTTTCATTCTCCAAAATTCTATGGATAGATATGATGTCTAGCATGATTTATCCCTCCTCCATGATCTATGGTGGATATCTACTTCGATATTTTGGGTTTCGAAGGTTTCCGCGACTCCAATACACAATTTCTCCGAACTGTCGAACCGTAATCTACGACTCACACTCCTCCTACAACCAACGACTGTGATTAACTCTGGGATTCATAGATTCAGGGTTTTCTCCTCCAAATGACCACCACCAAACACCTGAACAATCAAATGTTGAATTGGTGAAGGGTGGATATCTACAACTGAGACTCCCCCTATTTGATCAATGATGGAAATTAACTTTGGTGCGTGAGCTTTGACCACTCTGCAATGACTACCTCTAAAATCTCTCGGATAGTCTAAGTGTCGAAGGTATTAACAATCGACAACCCCACTTCACTCTGTGATCTATGACTGAGATCTGTTTCGGGACTACGAGCTTCAAGGTTTTCTCCTCCTGGCAACATAACGACCAATATTTCCTAAAGTGATGAATCGTCAAATCGTGAGATCTATGGCTCACATTCCTTATGCTCGGATCCAATGGCTGGGATTTTATCTCCTCTTCATTTCACTTCTCCTCTTGTATGGGTTTTATCCAATGGCCCAGATCTATTTCCACAACCAATCCAATGACTATTGTGGTTTCTTCTCCTTTGTAGCTCTGTTTCCCATCAACAAAGGATTTCTCAAAGGTTTCAAAGGCTTGGCCTTTGATCTCTCCTCTGCAGAGTTAAATCCTTGGTCTCTGCTTACGTTCTATGAAACAATACACCTCATGAGATTTTTACTTCAAACAAAGTATGAGCGCACACATTGCGCTTCTCCCACAATCTGGAATTTTAGAAATTTCTTTCCCTCTGCACTCCTTGTATAGGCTCTGCACACATTAGTGTTATCTCTCCTGAGCTTCAAACTTATGATAAGTTATTTGGCACACTCCTTGTGCTTCTCTCCGAAGCTTATGAACATGGTAAAAGTGTTCCTTCAACTCCCTCCTGGAACTCTGTGCTCTTCCTCCTGAACTTGACCAACACTTTAACAAAGTGTTGGTTTCGTGCACACCTTTCACTCTCTCTCCTGAGTCTTGGACTTTACAGATTCACATGTGCACTCCTTGCGCTTACTTTGTGTAGACTTACACTATCCTTCCCAAGATTAAACTTCAGTAAGTCAATTGGCGTGCACTCCTTTCACTGACCTTCCCTTAAGTGTTCACTCCTTTCACTGGAACTTCAGTAAGATTAAACTTCAGTAGGCACACTCCTTTTGCTCGCTCTGTTCACTCCTTGCACTAGAATTCCCTTGATATTTTACACTGCTCTTAGTGTAGGCATACTCCTCGCGTCAGTCTGTGCACTCCTTGCACTATCCCTTCCAATCTTATGACCGGTTCTGGTGTGTCCACCTGACACACTCCTCACATAACTCCTGAATGGTTTCTTTCACACTCCTTGCGCTGGCCTTTTCTTTTTCTAATAACTCTAATGTACACTCCTTGCACAACCTTGAGAGCCCATAACACTCAAAAATTCACACAGACAGGGAATTCTATCTATTCCTGCAAAGGGAAATTTTATAGTCTCATGGCATTCACACATGCACAGTAAAAATTCCATAAATATTCATAAAACACCTACTCGGTCACATAGAACACACACACAGAGATTCATATATAGGGAAATCTTCTTTTCTATTAATCTGAATGATTTTTACAAGAGTTTACAATGTTTACAAGACTGGACTGCAACAAAGTCTTATTTCTTCTCTCCTCTCTTGAATTCTCCTAATGCTCTCTACTTATTGAGAACTATATTCTTCTCATGCATTATGATTTCAAATACATTGATATTTTTACAAAAGAGGGGCTTCTCAATCCTTTCTTGCCTACTACATTAAATTACAATTAATTTACAACTCATCTACCTATCAACCATTTAAGTTGACCTACATGTATCTTGTACAAATTCAATGGATCTTATTTGCTAGATCCTTACACACTTAATTACATATAATTTTGGATTTAAAACCAAAAATGAGAAGGTTGGCATTTCTCTATCCTCGGGATCTAGTCCATCAATGTGCGTTGTTGTGGTGGTTGCTAATGTGCTTCTGAGTAGGAGTGATGATCCTGCATCATAATCCCCTGCTGACAAAATCATGATCTCTTGTTCATGGCTCCTATGTTGATGTTTTTGACATCCCCCAGGGTCCCAAAATTCACTCTGGAGTTGTCCACCTGCTCCTTTGTCTTTTAGCTACTGTTGTTGTCCTGCCGCTACTGCAGGCTCTCCTCCTGGTTTCCAAATTTTATGTTGTAGTGCCCCATTTGATTTTCCATTGCAATATCCTCTTGTCATCCTCCACCTGTTGTTGACTATATCCTTTACCGACATCAACATCATCCTCCTTATTTATTCTATCTCCTTGTTGAGCTTTTCCATGGGCTGACTCCTCTCCTGCAGTCTTCTTTGCTGCCGCATCTCCTCTTCTACCTCAATCTCCAACTTGGATTGTTGGATGAGCCTCCTATGGGTTATTTCTCCTTCTCCTAGGGCTTCCAATTCTTCATATAGATCAAAGGGTAGATCATCTTGATCTCCCATGATAACTTCATTACCTATGACATTGGCTTGCCACTCCACTGCAGACTCCAATCCTGCAACAATATTATTGAGATGTTGCTCAACCATATCCTCTAACAATTTTCTTTCTTCCAGTTACTCTATTCCTCTATCTTATCCTTGGGATGACATAAGTCCAGCTTCATCCGACTTCTCCTCATGCTATAATTTTTCTTCACTCTGCATGACTATCTCCTTTTGGCAGTCTTCTTATGTCTCTAGATTGCTTAACGAACCCTACAGTAGCTTCAAATATTTCTCCCACTGAGTGATTATGGAATCTAAATTCTCCTCCTATTTTTATCTCCTTTGACCATCTCCATGGGTCAATTCTTATTTTGGTGTCTCCTAAACCATTTCCTCATAAACATGAGCCCTTACAAATCTCACTCCAAGAGATATGTTCATCCCTCCTATCATCAATCTTCAACGTTGACGATCTTCTCCTTCCTCCTTCTCTTCTATCTCTTCTTTCAACACTCCTTGCTGATCCATTTCCTCTCCTATAAACACTCCTTTATAATATGAACTCTCCTCTGAGTTCTTGAGACTCTTAGATAGTCTCATCCCCTCCTTCTTTTCTGTCATCACTCCTTGTTGATCTGAACTCTTCTATGAGTTCCTAAGACCCTCAAACAATCTCATTTTCTCCTTTTTTTCTGTCACCACTCCTTGTTGATTTGAACTCTTCTTGTAGTTCTTGAGACTCTCATACAGTCTCATCTCCTCCTTTATCACCTGGAAACTTGACTTTTCCTTTCTTACCTCCTGACAGTATTCGAGATCTTTGACTAATATCCTCTCATTACCCTTCTGGAAATATATGAGATCTTCAACTTCCCTCTCTTCACCGTCTTCATCTAGGATTTCTCCATATTCTGGTTTACATATGTAAACCATATTCTCCTCTATGTCCTTGAGGTTTTCCACTTGCCTCAACCACCTCTTCCACATCTACTTTTTCCTCCTGGAAATCAATTGTTGGATAGGCCACTTCACCTTTTTCTTCATGGGCCACTCATACCTCCAGATCCCTTACTCTCCTTGTTGCATTCTCTGCCATTTTAACATTAATCTGTGGAGTTCCTCTCCAGTCTCCTTGATCTCTTTATCCATCTCCTCTCTTCTCTTCCTCTTGTGGTCTCCTCTTGGACATTGTCTATGGTTTTCAGTAGCCATTTTCTCCTCTCCCTCGTGAAATTCCACTTGCTCGCTATGAGCTACAATCAACCTCTTCCAAGCTCTCCTCAATTGTCCTCTGGTTCACCTGCTAGAACCTCCTCCCTGTGCTTTTACATGCTTGTTGAGTGTAGGTGCACACCTTGCGCTCACTCCTTCTCTTGAGCACTCCTTTTTATCTGGTTGTTGTACTCCAACTACTCACCTTAAGAGCTCCATAGGATATCCTCTACTCTAAGAAAACAACCGATCCTTCCCTTTCATCCCACGTGGTTATCGGCTCTCCTGTTGCACACTTGCAAACAGTTCTTCGCATAGAGAATCAATACTTTGCCTCTCCTCCTTTTCCTACTGCCTTGAGATAAAAAATCAACTCTAATATTCTCCTTCTCTGCCTACTTTTTGTAAACAAAGGTTCTACTCTAATAGAACTTTGATGGGATCAGAAAAAAAAATTGCAATCTCTGATACTACTTTGATGCAAACCCCCCCCCTAGGGGGGCTCGCGTGACCTCCTGGTCTAGGATATTCTTCTGGAGCCAAATTATCTATCGGATACCTAATGGATCCTCTCTTATGTTCACAATCCCTTTCTTTCCTTATGCATGTCCACACAAAACCCACAGGCACTTACTCTAATCCCCTTTCTCCTCGGAATCAAACCTCAAGCGTTAGCCCCTTTTTCCCCGACAGAAATATCATATGACCTCAAGATAGAACTAAGAGATTTACTGAAAGGTGTTATTTGGAGATCCAAGAATTCGACACTCTAGAGGATATTCCAAAAACACCACTCCAATCTCCCGTAGTGGTTACCGACCAAATTCGGTCATAAATTTGATGTGATCAGTGGGTGTAGGTCCTCTCCATATTCTTCCATTCTCCAAACTTCTACAACCAGATATGAAAGATGATGTGAGTTCTACCTCCTCTACGATCTACAATGGAGATATACTTCAGGACTCTGGGCTTCGTAGGTCTTTGCGTCTCCAACAGACAATGCCTCCGAACTACCAAACCACAATATACGACTCACACTCCTCCTACAACCAACAATTGTGATTAACTTCGGTCTTCAGAGATTCGAGGTTTTCTCCTCCAAATTAACACCACCAAACTCCTGAATATTTGAATGTCGAATTGGCGAAGGGTGGAGATCTACGACTGATATTCCCCCTATTTGATCAACGACGGAGATTAACTATGGTGCTTCGAAGCTTCAGGGCTTCGACCACTCTGCCATGACTACCTCTAAAACCTCCCAGATATCCAAAGTCCCAAAGGGATTAACAATCGATGGCCCTGCTTTACTCTATGATCTATGACTGAGATCTTTTTCAGGACTCTTAGCTTTGCGGTTTTATCCTCCTGGAAACATAAGGACCAATCTTTCCCGAAGTGCAGAATCACCAAATCATGAGATCTATGACTCACGTTTCTTGTGATCAAATCCTATGGATGGGATATGATCTCCTCTTGACTGCACTTCTCCTCTTGTCTGGGTTTTATCCAACGACCCAAATTTGTTTCCACAACCAATCCAACGACTATTATGGTTTCTTCTCCTCTGTGGCTTCGTTTCCCATCAACAAAGAATTTATCAAAGGTTTCAAAGGCTTGGCCTTGTATCTCTCCTCTGCAGGGTCAAATCCTTGGCCTCTTCTTACGTTATATGAAACACTACACCTCCTGAGATTGTTACTTCAAACAAAGTATGAGTGCCTTGCGCTTCTCCTGCAATATGGAACTTTAGAAAGTTCTCTCCCTCTGCACTCCTTGCATAGGCTCTGCACACATTAGTGTTATCTCTCCTGATCTTGGAACTTATGATAATTTATTTGGTGAAATCCTTGCGCTTCTCATATGAGCTTATGAACATGGTCAAATTGTTCCTTCAACTCCCTCTTCGCACTCTGTGCTCTTCCTACTGATCTTGACCAACTCTTTAACAAAGTGTTGGTTTCGTGCACTCCTTGCACTCACTCTCCTAAGTCTTGGAATTTAGAGACTCACCTGTGCACCCCTTGCACTTACTTTGTGCATAATAGCACTATCCTTCCTAAGCTTAACCTTATGTAAGTCTACAGGCGTTCACTCCTTGCACTGGCCTTCCCTTGAGCTTTTACACTACTCTGAGTGTAGGCACACTCCTTGCACTCACTTTGTGCACTCCTTGCATTGGAATTCCCTTGAGAGTTTACACTGCTATGAGTGTAGGCATACTCCTTGTGCTCGCTCCTTGCACTCCTTGCACTATCCCTTATAATCTTATGATAGGTTCTGGTGTTCCCACCTTGCACGCTCCTCACAGAACTCCTGACTGATTTCTTGCGCACTCCTTGTGCTGGCCTTTTAGAGTTTTCTAATAACTCTAATGCGCACTTCTTGCACAACCTTGAGAGCCTAGAACACCCATAAATTCACACAGACACATAATTCTATATATTCCTGCAAAGGGAACATTTATACACACATGCATAGTAAAAATTCAGAAAACATTTACTCATTCACATAGAACACACACACATAGATTCATATGTAGGGAAATCTACTTTTCTATTAATCTGAATATTTTTTACAAGACTTTACAATGTTTACAAGACTGGACTGCAATAGATTCTCATTTCTTCTCTCCTCTCCTGAATTCTCCTAATACACTCTGCAGCTTGAGAGATATATTCTTCTCATGCATTATTATTTCAAATACATTGATCTTTTTACAAATGAGGGGATTCTCGAGCCTTCCTCACCTAAAACATTAAATTATAATTAATTTACAACTTATCTGAATTGGATATAGATTTATCTACCTGTTATCCATTTAAAGTGACTTACATGCATCCTGTACAAATACAATGGCTCTGCTTTCCTCGAGCCTTACACACTTAATTACATTAACTTTGGGATTTAATACAAAAAATTAGAAGTATGGCACTTCTCTCTCCTCGGGATCTACTCCATCCATGTGCATTGTTTCGCTGGCTTCTGGCATGCGGCTAAGTAAGAGTGATGCTCCTGCATCAATTATCAACCAATCATCCAACCTACCATTGTCATTGTCACCGTCACTGTCACTATCATTTTCACCGATATATCATCATCAACCAACTATAACTAGATCCACTCTCATGGATACCAAAACCATCACCATACCATGTACATCCATCATGTACTGAAACATGTACCATACCATGTACATAAACCATGTACGACAACATGTACCATACCATGTACATCAACCATGTACATCCACCATGTACCAGAACCTATATCATACCATCTACATCAACCATGTGCTAAAACATTCCTCACAACATGCACATAAGATGTGCCTCAAGAATTTACCAATGTCTCAACAAGATACCAAAGACATGCCTCAAACATGCACCATAAAATCACCAACATTTAACCCTCAAAACTTGCAAATAGACATACCTTTAAACCGATAGCTGACCCAATACACAAGATTTCAGACCTGTAGCTCTTCCTCAGCCTCAACAACCTGGTATAATAATCCTGCTATATATTTGTCTCATCCTCACGGTACTAAACCATGCATCACATAGGGCCTCACAGGAAAAGGGTCGTACAAAATGCATGGGTGCCTCATGGGACACAAGTATCCTGACCCGCGGGGGCCAGCCAAATTAGGGTTTATCAGAAAACCTTCACTCTCCTCTACAATCCTGAAACTTTCTTACTCCTTACTCTTTTTCGCTGCCTCATATTCGTAGCTTCATATTTTCCAATAGATCACTTTCTCACTTAGAAGATATTCAACAAATTTGTGTAAGTGAATGTAAAAATGAGAGGCTTCTTGTTGTGTATTTATACTTTTCCAAGTGACTTATTTCCGTAACTTTAGGGCAGACCTATAATTTCTTGTTATAACCACTTTACCCTTTAATTAATGACTTGTATCATCTTGTTATAACCATTTATGGGTTTCTTAACCATTATTCGGGGATTAAAACTTTATGACCTCATAAATCCTCAACTGTGATGAACTACGTGACATACCACCTACCATTGGAAACAGTAAGACAATGAATACCCATCTATGAGTGTGTTACCTACATTTACATTTTCCTTCATGTCCTTATTCCTCAAACAAATTTGGGATTCATGACCACACCTCTAGGGATTCATTTAGACTTCTTCAAATGCACGCATCACATCTATTGACATCAATGAAAACCACTTTTGTTGACATCAATGAAAAACAAATATCCAACAAAATCAATGATAACCAACTATCCAACAATCTCCCCCTTTGGCATTGATGGCAATACTCATACTCCACCTGTACCAATGCTCCTGACATTTCTCTCCTCACATTTCTCTCCCCCTTTGACATCATTGGAAAATGGTATCTCTCTTTGGGGCTTCTCCCCATGTCTTCATGATTTTGATCTTTCTCTTTATTCCTCTTTGACATCATAGAAAAAAGGGTAACTCCCCCTGTCAATATGTTTTCCCTTGTCTTCACTGCAAGATGTCATGTAGATCAATGTGGGGCTTCTATACTTCCTTTCCTCTCTTCCAGGGTTTTTTTTCCAATGGTTCTTCTTCTTGTAATTCACCGACATATATACAAATCATTCAAAGTTACTTGTCTTTAAGTCTTCATGGCTTGTCAAATTCATAGATTACATAGCAATGGCCATGTTATTGAAGAATTCCTTTTGAAGATATAGCTTATGTTGATGGTTTCTCTTCCCCTATTATGTTGTTCCTTTCATTGCTTGACTTCATGTGACTAACTAATCCCACCCGTCAATATGCTTTCATTCACTATTATGCATATTCTCTAACTCATGTCTTATCTACCAGACAAGTATCTCATGATATCATCTCTATCCAGATGTCATAAAACTTTCCATCACTCTACTACTCAACTACACACAATGATGAGCCATTTGTCGCAACTGATCACAACATATTTCTTTCTAGTTAATATGTCTATTCAATCTACAAATCAGACTCTACATGTCTACAACAATATATATTGAATACATCCATGTTTGAATACATGCCTAGAATCCTCAATACAATCATGAATCTCTTCCTGAAAAATGTTCCATTGATATTCTTCATAACTGTTAGTTCATACATGCATGGGAATGTGTTCTAGAAGCTACTCTTCAAACAATCAATCACAAGACATTATGAACTTTTGATATCAAACTAGCTTTCCTAAAACTGCAAACTCTTCAGACTACTCAAAATATAGTTCATTGATCTGTAGAGTTGCTGCTTAGAATCCCCCTCTTCAATATTCATATTTACTGGGAGTCTCCAAGCCGGATGGATTAGAAAAGTGGAGGAATCCACCCTAATGTGGAGTAATTGTCCTCGTCATAATCTTTTTGAATTTTGACATCTTCCTCTTTATCGTCTTCATAAATTATGATATCTTACTCTTTTACTGTATATTTGTCCTGATATCGTACTACTGCAAATCCTGAGAGTATGACTTCTAGGTGTTCTTCATTCTTTTTTTCATCCTTTACTTGTTCTTGTTTTCTTTTCCAAATCTTCTTGTATTTGATATCAATGTTCTCTTTCATATAAGTATCCATCATGCTTCTACAATCATGAACTATATGTCCATAGTTATGGCACTTGTAACATTCAATATTGTGTGGGGCCACATAAACATTTCTTACTTGGCCATGCCTTTCATAAGCTCTGTGATCTAAAACTTTATGTCCAAATTTATTATAAGTAAAAAATGATCATAAAAGAAATTTGCATACCTGGGAATGAATGCTCTTCTTTGTATTGTAGTCCTTCTGAACTCATACCTTGGATAATCATAATCTTCTCTTCTATTATTTCCTTCACAATGGTTGAAGCTTCGTTGATACCTAAAAGTGGAGGGTCTTCTTTGATATCCATCTCTTCTATAATCTTATTCTTGAGTTTTCTTTATTTCTGGAATGTTCTTCTTTGAGGGGTCACATTTTTCCTTCTTAATAGGGCCTCTGATGACTTCTGCATAACTCTTAGCCTTCTTTTCATTCTTTCTTTCTAGCAACTTGTAACACTTCCCTTCAAATTTATTTACTGGTGATGTGGAGATTTCTCTTTCTTCAGTGTTATTGTTGATCTTGAAAACTTTAACTCTTAATGTGACAACATCTTCTTCAAGCTTCTCACGATCTTTTTCTTTCTTCATCATATGGATCTTCATTACTTCTTCCTTTCTCTTTGCTTCTTCAAGTTGGGTCTTCAAGGAGACAATTTCTTCTTCAAGTCTTCTTTATTGTTGACTGAATTCTTCTTCAATATTATTTAAGTCTTCAAATATTTCCTTGAGATGGCTAGTCAAAGTGTTTTCTCTCTTCTTTGCTTCCAAAAATGACTTTTCTTCCAACTGACTTTTGCATGCTTCTTCAATCCTTTTAGCTTCTTATAATTGGAATTTTAGGTTTGTAATAATTTTTTGGAGTTCTTCAAAGTTGGGATTTTGACACCCCTTATTTAGCTCGACCAATTATTCCTTCAGTGACTTTTTCTTCCTTCTTTTTTTCATCAAATCGTCTAAAGAACTAATTAATCCTGCTTCAAGATTTACTATGCCTTCTTCACAATATTCTTCTTCTAAATATGTCTGGAATGAAGAGAATATTTCTTCTCATTCGTCTTCAATATCTTTTTTATTATGATTATCATGCTTTGGCTCTGTGATAGAATGGGATTCCTTAAAGTATAGATTATGTGCCTTATCCCAAATTTCTTTGGCTAATGAAAATTGTCCCACTTTGTCTTTTACCAGATACGATAATCCTTCCAAGATTAAATCCATTGTTATTTATTTTTATTTCTATTCAATTCCTTCTTGGCTAAAATATTTGGTTTCTTTGAACCTATGTATCCTGTAACAACTGATTTCCAAATATCATAACCATGTGCTCCTAGAAATGATTTCATCTTGTTTCTCCACATCTCATAGTTCTGACCATTCTAACCATCAAATATTGGTGTTCCATTATTTTTGTATCTCTTATATATGATCTACCTTCCATTGGTTATACTATCTTTGAAGGAACCTACTCTAATACCAATTGTTGGAAAACTGAGAGGGGGTGGGTGAATCCGTATGATAGCTTTTTACCAATTTTAATCATAATATACAAAATTCAACTTTATCAGTAATATTCAATAGTTATCACTTACGTATTCAATATATCATTCCATCATAAACAATGTCATTCATTAGTGCATAATAAACAACCACATATACATAGTACATCAAAATTTATGTGGAAACCCAAATGGGAGAAAACTACAAAATGATTTCTTATATATATCAAGAATACATTCATAGGAAGCACTAAATTCCCAATTATCCAGCACAAACTGAAAGGATTATCCAACCCCCTATTTCTAGGCTCCAACCTGAAGGAAGCTACAACTCCCTAAATTATCCAACTACAACTAAAAGGAGGCTCCATCCCCCTATTTTACAGGATCCAACCTGAAGGAAGCTCCAAATCCCTGAATTATTTGGCTCAAACTAGAAGGAGGCTATGATACCCTGATTCATCGGCTCCAACCTGAAGGAAGCTCCAATTCCCTAAGTTCTCCTGCACTAACAGTAAGGAGGATACAACCCCCTTTCCCTTCCCTGTCCTTCTACCTTGAAATATAAGTTTAGACTCAAACTGCCACTACCACTGATCAACATGTAACTGCCACTGTCATCAACCAACCTGTCACTGTCATTTTTACATAAACCAACCCATCATTGTTACTATAACATCAATCTATAACTGATGATCAATCAATAATCCAACCTGTCACTGTCCCTTTCACCATCACCGTCATTGTCACTGTCACTGATTTATCATCATCAAACAACTATAACAAGATCCACTCTCATGGATACCAAAACCATCACCATACCATGTACATCAACCATGTACATACACCATGTACCAGAACCTATACCATACCATGTATAGTAACCATGTACCACAACCTGTACCATACCATGTACATAAACCATGTACCAAAAACTATACCATACCATGTACATCAACCATGTGCCAAAATATGCCTCACAACATGCACATAATATGTGCCTCAATCATTTACCATTCTCTCAACAGGATACCAAATACATGCCTCAAGCATGCACCATAACATCACCAACATGTAACCCTCAAAACATGCATATAGACATACATTTAAATATGAAGCTGACCTAATACACAAGATTTAAGACCTGTAGATCTTTATTAGCCTCAACAACATAGTACAACCATCCTCCTACATATTTGTCTCATTCTTGTGGGTCTAACCTGTTAGCACATAAAGTTGTCATGGGTCATGTATAGTTATTGTTAACACCTGTGTCTACACCTCGACCTAGTCTCTCTCTTTTCTGCATACCTTTCTATAAGTTTTTCATCTTCTGGTTGATAAAGTCAGGCCGGTCAAGTATGTTGTATGCGCAGGGAAAAATCCATGAGAAAAATACATCTTTCAGAGCAATCCATTTCGATCTTGAAATACAAGAAAACAAGTAGGTTCAATTTTCAATGATGGAGATCCCATGTTCAGTTCATATTAGCAGCTCCTGGACAGTCAGAATTTAAAATTTGTTCAAGGATTAACAACTAGATAGAAGCCCCAGAGTCTCGAAGTCCCGAAGAGATAAAGTTCTAAAGTCCCAAAGTGACGAGAGGTTGCCACGTCAATCAGAATAAAGTTACTTCGGAATATTTCCATCCAAATGTCCCGAAGTCCCGAAGTAAATCTGAGCCATTGAAGGCTGAGGACACGTGTCAAGAGATCTAACACTTCGGTGATACAACACTTCGAAGGATTGCGCAAGAAAGAAGAATAAAAATTATGAAGCCCAAACTCCCAAAGTGAATCTTGACGGTCCAAAACAAGAGGACACGTGGAGGCATATCTCTCACTTCAGAGATACGACACTTAAGAGGATTGTAAGATCTATGCTTTGAAAAGGCGTGAAGCCTTAAATCCTGAAGTAATTGTGGACCATTGATCTCAAATCAACAAGAACCATTGATCTTTGTAGTAGTATCACTGGAAGGCACGAAGTCCTAAATTTAACGAGAGGCTTCCATGTCATCTTGGAGAAAGTGACTTTGGGAGATTTCCATCCAAACATCCTGAAGTCCCGAAGTCCTGAAGTGCCGAGAGGTTGCCATGTAAACCAGAAGAAAGTTACTTCAGGATATTTCCATCCAAATGTCTCGAAGTCTCGAAGAGCCGAAGTCCCTAAGTAACGTCAGGCTAACGCGTCGCTTCGGTCCCTACCAACTCCATGGGTGTTTTTCAGCTCAACACATGACACTCATCTCCATCATTTTTGAGCATGTCATCCGCCTATTTTCGAGTGACACATATCTCCCCTCCGTCCACGACAGGTCAGCATAGTAACTTCAGGCTGTCACATTAGCTGCGAGAGATCATCTTTCGGGAAGTATTCATGTTAAAAATTAGCACCATCTCCATGCGCATTTTTAATGGATCCTAGAGTTGGCAGATAGAGAAAATTTAGCGGTGACGCTAAATTTAGGAGGTGTGCCCAAATCGTAGATCGTGACCAGATGAACGACCACGCTTCTTTTTGGGGACGCAACATGATCGAACTATAAAATTCTTGAGCGATCCCACAATCAAAACCATGGTATGGAGAAAGGGCTACATGGCGAAAGGTGGTGAATTGCGGGCTCAAAATCATTGTGGATCCAAAATACCTTTGACGGCCCCACAATCACGTGCGTATTCAGCGTCAAATCCGAGAGTAACACGTAGCATCCCCCTAGGCGTTGAGCCTCATCCCGATCTTGAGGAGAAATCAGTTAATGAAAGAAAGAGTTGGTAGTTGAAACCTCAACTCACTCCATAAATAGAAAGCATGGAGGGCCTGGCCGTGGAGACAGAAAACTGTCCTTCCAAGATACCACAGGGGGTAGTTTTCCTGCAGGCCCATGCTGATCTTGGTTTTCTTCTGACAGAATGAACAAGACAACTGAAGGAACTTCTTGGAGGGAAGAAAATATGTGAAAATTGGACACAGACAACGGGGAGACACAGATGGAAAATCCTTGGACATGATGGCCAACTCATGCTCCTAGCGGTTATCCACTATTTTGGGTATAAATACATCAATTGCAGAATATGTTATGGTCTATGGTTGAACAGAGCTCCCTATTTTTGTAATAGTTTGATAGCAGAGTTGTTCTTTGGTTTTGTATGGGACCTAGGACTTTCTTATTAATAGAAGTCAATTTCTTTCATTATCTTGTTTCCTATTGTGTTGAAACACTCATGCATGGATGATCTAGACGAGATGTTGTAGTTGTATTGTAATGGGGGTTTGATTATAATGTTGCTATGATCTATTTCAATATTTTCTTTGTTGTCATGTTTCCTCTTATGCTGAAATGCTCATGCATGGATAATCCAGATGAGATGTTGTAGTTGTATTGTAATGGAGGTTTGATTATAATGCTTCTATGATCTGTTTCAATATTTTCTTCACTGTATTGTTTCCTCTTATGATGAAATGATCATGCATGGATGATATGGACAAGATGTTGTAGTTGTATTGTAATGGAGGTTTGATTATAGTGTTTTTATGATATATTTGAGTATCTTAAAAGTCAATTTCAAGAGTGCTCTTGTGCCTGAGTTTTTCTGCAACCAGTTGCTTGAAGGTCGGATGCTCATGGCATAATTGTCCGATTTCCTCACTAAGTCTTCCCCCTTCTCAACTTTAAACTTAAAACACTGACTGAAGTTAATGAGAACCTCATTTTCTTATGCATTGCCAACCCAGTTTTTTGTGTTAAATATTCTTATGCTGAGCTTTGTCCATTTAACCTCCACTCATAAACCTACCTCCATTTACATTTTTATGGGTACTGAGATTATCCTCTTGCAGTCTGAGGGTGGCTCTTAGTTATAAGATAACACATGCATCACACAGGACCTCATGAGACAAGGGTTGCACAACTTATGGGGGTGCCTCACGGGACACCAGTAGCCTGAGCCATGGGGGTCAACCAAATTAGGGTTTATCAGAAAACCCTTGCTCTCCTCTGCAATCACAAAAATTTTGCACTCCTTACTCTTTCATTGTATTAGATTCTCCATTTCAGATTCACCAATAGATCACTTTCTCACTTAGAAGATATTCAATAAATGTGTGTAAGTGAATGTACAAATGCGAGGCTTCTTGTTGTGTATTTATACTTTTCCAAGTGAATTATTTCCTTAACTTTAGGTTCGGCCTGTAATTTATTTTTATAACCACTTTACCCTTTAACTAATGACTTGTGGCATCTTGTTATAACTGTTTAGGGTTTTCTTAACCATTCTTCGGGGCTTCCAACTTCATGACCTCATAACTCCTCAATCGTGACGAACTACGTGATGTGCCACCTACGATTGGAAATGATATGATGAGGACTATCCATCTATGAGTGTGTTACCTGCATTTACACTATCCTTCATGTCCTTATTCCTCAAACAACTTTGAGCTTCATGACCACACCTTTGGGGCTTCTTGTAGACTTCTTCAAATGAACCCATCACATATCTTGACATCAATGACAACCACTTATATTGACATCAATGAAAAACAACTATCCAACAACATCAATGACAATTAGCTATCCAACACTGCCATCATTACCATTTATGGAACGTTCACAAACTGCTACCTTTGTAAGTTTTCCTTGACAAAACTTCATTATACCAACAACAACATAGTAAACACTCATATATTCAACAATGGGAGGAGAAATTGTCTTCCATGATCCTTAATGACTTGACCTATTGCATAGCCACCCCTAGGCTTATCAAATTTTCCAAGACACGAGATGGGTGGTCCACTTTGAAATATTACGAGGATTTGATAGTGCCATTGCTCTACAATTTTCCCATAACTTAGAAAGAATAAGTTCGACTATGTGTGGGTTGGGTATTGACATCACAGAGGAAGTAATTGTAGAAGTTATAGGGCTACCATGGTCTGGGATGACCTGGTTCAACATAAAATCATCAATTCCAATAGCCAAAGAAAACTTTCCGAGAGGCACAAAGAAAGTAAGAAGCAAAGGTAAGGGGATAGAAAAAAATTCACTTCCTCCTCCATGGTATATTTTTGCTTATTTTGTGCAAAGATATATTGCGTCTGAAGGAAGGTTTACTATTGTCTTCAACTATCATTTCATGTTGTTATCTCATCTTTTCCACTGAAAATTACTCAATATCCCCTATTTTTTATAGAATCCCTAAAGTTTATGGCTAACTGTATACATTGGTCTAAGCACTGGTAGACCCATTTCACGAACCATGAGCTAATTAAACTCCTTCTCATCCATGCATTGGAACAAAAATATAGGAACTAGATTGAGTTAATAAACCTTGTTGAAAGTAAGGGTTTGAGAGAGGAAGAAAGTAATGATATAGAAAAGATCATAGATGATGAAGGAGAGGGAATGACAGAAGTTAACTTAGGGAAATAATATTTTGGTGAAGATGATGAGTCTGAAGATGAAGAATCTAGTAAAGGAGGTGATATAGAATTGGAAGACTCTCATGTTGATATAGCCACTCAGATGGAACTAGAATGAGAATATGTCACAAGAGGAGATACAAAAAAGGAATCGACCTCAAAAAAAGTAGAGGATACTGAAATATATTAGGAAGGTCCAGAGGAGGAAGAGGAATAAGTCGACAAGACATAGAAACACAAAATAAGAGATCAATCCCCTGCCATGCATAATAAATATTCGTCATCCTATGGTGATGATGTGGAAATCACTGGTGATAATCCCCTAAGGGAAGAAATTGAACCCTGTCTTATCCTGGAAGAACCCTCGCAGTAGGAAAAGGGTAAAAAGAGTCCATTTTTTTAGGATTTGTGGATGATATTCCATCTAGAAGGACCAAGTCCTCCTTAGCAACAACACAACTCAACCATAAAAATTCCTAATCACTACTACTCATCCAAGAGAACTTGTTGAGGAACATGAAAATCCAAATGTTGCTAGAGAAAGGAATATAGAATGAAGGATGACAACTCCATGCTAGGTAAGCACAAGACTGTCTGCTTACTTAAGAAAATTTCTTATTTGAAAAAGGAAAATTCTAAGATTAAGGAACAACTTGGGGTTTTGAGCATAAAAATGCAAAAGAAAAAGAATCCCACAGGATTATGATCCCTTGCTTATGCTACGCAACTTTTTAGTAAAACATCTTCGTCCTCAAAACCCAAATCTAGGAGAACAAAAGCTAAGAAAACTAGGATGTAGACATGTTTAGTATGGGGTGATATCCTTAGCTAAACAGGTTATGAACAAGATGATATATTGGTGGCGATATTTGTTTTAGTTGAGGTTCAAACAAATCCCATTGAGGAAAATAAAGAACCTGCTCAAAATGACCAAAATATGGTAGATTTAGTTGCGGGGGGTACCATTGTCACACAATAACTAGTGGTGTGTAGCATAGAAACAACTAAGCTAGTCAAACTACTAAAAGAGTTGTTGAAACTCCAGGGGATGAGAAACAATAAAGTGATAGGAAAATAGAGGGGCATTCTTAGGATGATACACAAGAACATGTCCGAGACATTGTTGTTACAAAAGAAATAACAATACCTAATAATGAGATAGCTCATCCCATAGAATAAGA
>SNQJ01S0019791.1:135236-154209 GCA_010110895.2 Picea sitchensis
TTTCCTAAAACTGCAAACTCTTCAGACTACTCAAAATATAGTTCATTGATCTGTAGAGTTGCTGCTTAGAATCCCCCTCTTCAATATTCATATTTACTGGGAGTCTCCAAGCCGGATGGATTAGAAAAGTGGAGGAATCCACCCTAATGTGGAGTAATTGTCCTCGTCATAATCTTTTTGAATTTTGACATCTTCCTCTTTATCGTCTTCATAAATTATGATATCTTACTCTTTTACTGTATATTTGTCCTGATATCGTACTACTGCAAATCCTGAGAGTATGACTTCTAGGTGTTCTTCATTCTTTTTTTCATCCTTTACTTGTTCTTGTTTTCTTTTCCAAATCTTCTTGTATTTGATATCAATGTTCTCTTTCATATAAGTATCCATCATGCTTCTACAATCATGAACTATATGTCCATAGTTATGGCACTTGTAACATTCAATATTGTGTGGGGCCACATAAACATTTCTTACTTGGCCATGCCTTTCATAAGCTCTGTGATCTAAAACTTTATGTCCAAATTTATTATAAGTAAAAAATGATCATAAAAGAAATTTGCATACCTGGGAATGAATGCTCTTCTTTGTATTGTAGTCCTTCTGAACTCATACCTTGGATAATCATAATCTTCTCTTCTATTATTTCCTTCACAATGGTTGAAGCTTCGTTGATACCTAAAAGTGGAGGGTCTTCTTTGATATCCATCTCTTCTATAATCTTATTCTTGAGTTTTCTTTATTTCTGGAATGTTCTTCTTTGAGGGGTCACATTTTTCCTTCTTAATAGGGCCTCTGATGACTTCTGCATAACTCTTAGCCTTCTTTTCATTCTTTCTTTCTAGCAACTTGTAACACTTCCCTTCAAATTTATTTACTGGTGATGTGGAGATTTCTCTTTCTTCAGTGTTATTGTTGATCTTGAAAACTTTAACTCTTAATGTGACAACATCTTCTTCAAGCTTCTCACGATCTTTTTCTTTCTTCATCATATGGATCTTCATTACTTCTTCCTTTCTCTTTGCTTCTTCAAGTTGGGTCTTCAAGGAGACAATTTCTTCTTCAAGTCTTCTTTATTGTTGACTGAATTCTTCTTCAATATTATTTAAGTCTTCAAATATTTCCTTGAGATGGCTAGTCAAAGTGTTTTCTCTCTTCTTTGCTTCCAAAAATGACTTTTCTTCCAACTGACTTTTGCATGCTTCTTCAATCCTTTTAGCTTCTTATAATTGGAATTTTAGGTTTGTAATAATTTTTTGGAGTTCTTCAAAGTTGGGATTTTGACACCCCTTATTTAGCTCGACCAATTATTCCTTCAGTGACTTTTTCTTCCTTCTTTTTTTCATCAAATCGTCTAAAGAACTAATTAATCCTGCTTCAAGATTTACTATGCCTTCTTCACAATATTCTTCTTCTAAATATGTCTGGAATGAAGAGAATATTTCTTCTCATTCGTCTTCAATATCTTTTTTATTATGATTATCATGCTTTGGCTCTGTGATAGAATGGGATTCCTTAAAGTATAGATTATGTGCCTTATCCCAAATTTCTTTGGCTAATGAAAATTGTCCCACTTTGTCTTTTACCAGATACGATAATCCTTCCAAGATTAAATCCATTGTTATTTATTTTTATTTCTATTCAATTCCTTCTTGGCTAAAATATTTGGTTTCTTTGAACCTATGTATCCTGTAACAACTGATTTCCAAATATCATAACCATGTGCTCCTAGAAATGATTTCATCTTGTTTCTCCACATCTCATAGTTCTGACCATTCTAACCATCAAATATTGGTGTTCCATTATTTTTGTATCTCTTATATATGATCTACCTTCCATTGGTTATACTATCTTTGAAGGAACCTACTCTAATACCAATTGTTGGAAAACTGAGAGGGGGTGGGTGAATCCGTATGATAGCTTTTTACCAATTTTAATCATAATATACAAAATTCAACTTTATCAGTAATATTCAATAGTTATCACTTACGTATTCAATATATCATTCCATCATAAACAATGTCATTCATTAGTGCATAATAAACAACCACATATACATAGTACATCAAAATTTATGTGGAAACCCAAATGGGAGAAAACTACAAAATGATTTCTTATATATATCAAGAATACATTCATAGGAAGCACTAAATTCCCAATTATCCAGCACAAACTGAAAGGATTATCCAACCCCCTATTTCTAGGCTCCAACCTGAAGGAAGCTACAACTCCCTAAATTATCCAACTACAACTAAAAGGAGGCTCCATCCCCCTATTTTACAGGATCCAACCTGAAGGAAGCTCCAAATCCCTGAATTATTTGGCTCAAACTAGAAGGAGGCTATGATACCCTGATTCATCGGCTCCAACCTGAAGGAAGCTCCAATTCCCTAAGTTCTCCTGCACTAACAGTAAGGAGGATACAACCCCCTTTCCCTTCCCTGTCCTTCTACCTTGAAATATAAGTTTAGACTCAAACTGCCACTACCACTGATCAACATGTAACTGCCACTGTCATCAACCAACCTGTCACTGTCATTTTTACATAAACCAACCCATCATTGTTACTATAACATCAATCTATAACTGATGATCAATCAATAATCCAACCTGTCACTGTCCCTTTCACCATCACCGTCATTGTCACTGTCACTGATTTATCATCATCAAACAACTATAACAAGATCCACTCTCATGGATACCAAAACCATCACCATACCATGTACATCAACCATGTACATACACCATGTACCAGAACCTATACCATACCATGTATAGTAACCATGTACCACAACCTGTACCATACCATGTACATAAACCATGTACCAAAAACTATACCATACCATGTACATCAACCATGTGCCAAAATATGCCTCACAACATGCACATAATATGTGCCTCAATCATTTACCATTCTCTCAACAGGATACCAAATACATGCCTCAAGCATGCACCATAACATCACCAACATGTAACCCTCAAAACATGCATATAGACATACATTTAAATATGAAGCTGACCTAATACACAAGATTTAAGACCTGTAGATCTTTATTAGCCTCAACAACATAGTACAACCATCCTCCTACATATTTGTCTCATTCTTGTGGGTCTAACCTGTTAGCACATAAAGTTGTCATGGGTCATGTATAGTTATTGTTAACACCTGTGTCTACACCTCGACCTAGTCTCTCTCTTTTCTGCATACCTTTCTATAAGTTTTTCATCTTCTGGTTGATAAAGTCAGGCCGGTCAAGTATGTTGTATGCGCAGGGAAAAATCCATGAGAAAAATACATCTTTCAGAGCAATCCATTTCGATCTTGAAATACAAGAAAACAAGTAGGTTCAATTTTCAATGATGGAGATCCCATGTTCAGTTCATATTAGCAGCTCCTGGACAGTCAGAATTTAAAATTTGTTCAAGGATTAACAACTAGATAGAAGCCCCAGAGTCTCGAAGTCCCGAAGAGATAAAGTTCTAAAGTCCCAAAGTGACGAGAGGTTGCCACGTCAATCAGAATAAAGTTACTTCGGAATATTTCCATCCAAATGTCCCGAAGTCCCGAAGTAAATCTGAGCCATTGAAGGCTGAGGACACGTGTCAAGAGATCTAACACTTCGGTGATACAACACTTCGAAGGATTGCGCAAGAAAGAAGAATAAAAATTATGAAGCCCAAACTCCCAAAGTGAATCTTGACGGTCCAAAACAAGAGGACACGTGGAGGCATATCTCTCACTTCAGAGATACGACACTTAAGAGGATTGTAAGATCTATGCTTTGAAAAGGCGTGAAGCCTTAAATCCTGAAGTAATTGTGGACCATTGATCTCAAATCAACAAGAACCATTGATCTTTGTAGTAGTATCACTGGAAGGCACGAAGTCCTAAATTTAACGAGAGGCTTCCATGTCATCTTGGAGAAAGTGACTTTGGGAGATTTCCATCCAAACATCCTGAAGTCCCGAAGTCCTGAAGTGCCGAGAGGTTGCCATGTAAACCAGAAGAAAGTTACTTCAGGATATTTCCATCCAAATGTCTCGAAGTCTCGAAGAGCCGAAGTCCCTAAGTAACGTCAGGCTAACGCGTCGCTTCGGTCCCTACCAACTCCATGGGTGTTTTTCAGCTCAACACATGACACTCATCTCCATCATTTTTGAGCATGTCATCCGCCTATTTTCGAGTGACACATATCTCCCCTCCGTCCACGACAGGTCAGCATAGTAACTTCAGGCTGTCACATTAGCTGCGAGAGATCATCTTTCGGGAAGTATTCATGTTAAAAATTAGCACCATCTCCATGCGCATTTTTAATGGATCCTAGAGTTGGCAGATAGAGAAAATTTAGCGGTGACGCTAAATTTAGGAGGTGTGCCCAAATCGTAGATCGTGACCAGATGAACGACCACGCTTCTTTTTGGGGACGCAACATGATCGAACTATAAAATTCTTGAGCGATCCCACAATCAAAACCATGGTATGGAGAAAGGGCTACATGGCGAAAGGTGGTGAATTGCGGGCTCAAAATCATTGTGGATCCAAAATACCTTTGACGGCCCCACAATCACGTGCGTATTCAGCGTCAAATCCGAGAGTAACACGTAGCATCCCCCTAGGCGTTGAGCCTCATCCCGATCTTGAGGAGAAATCAGTTAATGAAAGAAAGAGTTGGTAGTTGAAACCTCAACTCACTCCATAAATAGAAAGCATGGAGGGCCTGGCCGTGGAGACAGAAAACTGTCCTTCCAAGATACCACAGGGGGTAGTTTTCCTGCAGGCCCATGCTGATCTTGGTTTTCTTCTGACAGAATGAACAAGACAACTGAAGGAACTTCTTGGAGGGAAGAAAATATGTGAAAATTGGACACAGACAACGGGGAGACACAGATGGAAAATCCTTGGACATGATGGCCAACTCATGCTCCTAGCGGTTATCCACTATTTTGGGTATAAATACATCAATTGCAGAATATGTTATGGTCTATGGTTGAACAGAGCTCCCTATTTTTGTAATAGTTTGATAGCAGAGTTGTTCTTTGGTTTTGTATGGGACCTAGGACTTTCTTATTAATAGAAGTCAATTTCTTTCATTATCTTGTTTCCTATTGTGTTGAAACACTCATGCATGGATGATCTAGACGAGATGTTGTAGTTGTATTGTAATGGGGGTTTGATTATAATGTTGCTATGATCTATTTCAATATTTTCTTTGTTGTCATGTTTCCTCTTATGCTGAAATGCTCATGCATGGATAATCCAGATGAGATGTTGTAGTTGTATTGTAATGGAGGTTTGATTATAATGCTTCTATGATCTGTTTCAATATTTTCTTCACTGTATTGTTTCCTCTTATGATGAAATGATCATGCATGGATGATATGGACAAGATGTTGTAGTTGTATTGTAATGGAGGTTTGATTATAGTGTTTTTATGATATATTTGAGTATCTTAAAAGTCAATTTCAAGAGTGCTCTTGTGCCTGAGTTTTTCTGCAACCAGTTGCTTGAAGGTCGGATGCTCATGGCATAATTGTCCGATTTCCTCACTAAGTCTTCCCCCTTCTCAACTTTAAACTTAAAACACTGACTGAAGTTAATGAGAACCTCATTTTCTTATGCATTGCCAACCCAGTTTTTTGTGTTAAATATTCTTATGCTGAGCTTTGTCCATTTAACCTCCACTCATAAACCTACCTCCATTTACATTTTTATGGGTACTGAGATTATCCTCTTGCAGTCTGAGGGTGGCTCTTAGTTATAAGATAACACATGCATCACACAGGACCTCATGAGACAAGGGTTGCACAACTTATGGGGGTGCCTCACGGGACACCAGTAGCCTGAGCCATGGGGGTCAACCAAATTAGGGTTTATCAGAAAACCCTTGCTCTCCTCTGCAATCACAAAAATTTTGCACTCCTTACTCTTTCATTGTATTAGATTCTCCATTTCAGATTCACCAATAGATCACTTTCTCACTTAGAAGATATTCAATAAATGTGTGTAAGTGAATGTACAAATGCGAGGCTTCTTGTTGTGTATTTATACTTTTCCAAGTGAATTATTTCCTTAACTTTAGGTTCGGCCTGTAATTTATTTTTATAACCACTTTACCCTTTAACTAATGACTTGTGGCATCTTGTTATAACTGTTTAGGGTTTTCTTAACCATTCTTCGGGGCTTCCAACTTCATGACCTCATAACTCCTCAATCGTGACGAACTACGTGATGTGCCACCTACGATTGGAAATGATATGATGAGGACTATCCATCTATGAGTGTGTTACCTGCATTTACACTATCCTTCATGTCCTTATTCCTCAAACAACTTTGAGCTTCATGACCACACCTTTGGGGCTTCTTGTAGACTTCTTCAAATGAACCCATCACATATCTTGACATCAATGACAACCACTTATATTGACATCAATGAAAAACAACTATCCAACAACATCAATGACAATTAGCTATCCAACACTGCCATCATTACCATTTATGGAACGTTCACAAACTGCTACCTTTGTAAGTTTTCCTTGACAAAACTTCATTATACCAACAACAACATAGTAAACACTCATATATTCAACAATGGGAGGAGAAATTGTCTTCCATGATCCTTAATGACTTGACCTATTGCATAGCCACCCCTAGGCTTATCAAATTTTCCAAGACACGAGATGGGTGGTCCACTTTGAAATATTACGAGGATTTGATAGTGCCATTGCTCTACAATTTTCCCATAACTTAGAAAGAATAAGTTCGACTATGTGTGGGTTGGGTATTGACATCACAGAGGAAGTAATTGTAGAAGTTATAGGGCTACCATGGTCTGGGATGACCTGGTTCAACATAAAATCATCAATTCCAATAGCCAAAGAAAACTTTCCGAGAGGCACAAAGAAAGTAAGAAGCAAAGGTAAGGGGATAGAAAAAAATTCACTTCCTCCTCCATGGTATATTTTTGCTTATTTTGTGCAAAGATATATTGCGTCTGAAGGAAGGTTTACTATTGTCTTCAACTATCATTTCATGTTGTTATCTCATCTTTTCCACTGAAAATTACTCAATATCCCCTATTTTTTATAGAATCCCTAAAGTTTATGGCTAACTGTATACATTGGTCTAAGCACTGGTAGACCCATTTCACGAACCATGAGCTAATTAAACTCCTTCTCATCCATGCATTGGAACAAAAATATAGGAACTAGATTGAGTTAATAAACCTTGTTGAAAGTAAGGGTTTGAGAGAGGAAGAAAGTAATGATATAGAAAAGATCATAGATGATGAAGGAGAGGGAATGACAGAAGTTAACTTAGGGAAATAATATTTTGGTGAAGATGATGAGTCTGAAGATGAAGAATCTAGTAAAGGAGGTGATATAGAATTGGAAGACTCTCATGTTGATATAGCCACTCAGATGGAACTAGAATGAGAATATGTCACAAGAGGAGATACAAAAAAGGAATCGACCTCAAAAAAAGTAGAGGATACTGAAATATATTAGGAAGGTCCAGAGGAGGAAGAGGAATAAGTCGACAAGACATAGAAACACAAAATAAGAGATCAATCCCCTGCCATGCATAATAAATATTCGTCATCCTATGGTGATGATGTGGAAATCACTGGTGATAATCCCCTAAGGGAAGAAATTGAACCCTGTCTTATCCTGGAAGAACCCTCGCAGTAGGAAAAGGGTAAAAAGAGTCCATTTTTTTAGGATTTGTGGATGATATTCCATCTAGAAGGACCAAGTCCTCCTTAGCAACAACACAACTCAACCATAAAAATTCCTAATCACTACTACTCATCCAAGAGAACTTGTTGAGGAACATGAAAATCCAAATGTTGCTAGAGAAAGGAATATAGAATGAAGGATGACAACTCCATGCTAGGTAAGCACAAGACTGTCTGCTTACTTAAGAAAATTTCTTATTTGAAAAAGGAAAATTCTAAGATTAAGGAACAACTTGGGGTTTTGAGCATAAAAATGCAAAAGAAAAAGAATCCCACAGGATTATGATCCCTTGCTTATGCTACGCAACTTTTTAGTAAAACATCTTCGTCCTCAAAACCCAAATCTAGGAGAACAAAAGCTAAGAAAACTAGGATGTAGACATGTTTAGTATGGGGTGATATCCTTAGCTAAACAGGTTATGAACAAGATGATATATTGGTGGCGATATTTGTTTTAGTTGAGGTTCAAACAAATCCCATTGAGGAAAATAAAGAACCTGCTCAAAATGACCAAAATATGGTAGATTTAGTTGCGGGGGGTACCATTGTCACACAATAACTAGTGGTGTGTAGCATAGAAACAACTAAGCTAGTCAAACTACTAAAAGAGTTGTTGAAACTCCAGGGGATGAGAAACAATAAAGTGATAGGAAAATAGAGGGGCATTCTTAGGATGATACACAAGAACATGTCCGAGACATTGTTGTTACAAAAGAAATAACAATACCTAATAATGAGATAGCTCATCCCATAGAATAAGATATTCATATCATCAGTCCCGGTGTCAATATCCTAATCCATGAAACTCAAAGTGTAAACACTTAGCCTTATCATTTAAGTTAGGAGAAATCCTTGTTAAAGAGCATGAAAGAATAATCCATGATCTTAGGGAGAAGTGGACGACAGAACTTATGTTCCAAAATAAGAAGTAGGATGAGCTTAAATAAGAAAGAAACCAATTTAAGAAGCTCAAGGATCAAGTCCATGCCTTGCAGGCAAAGAAGAAGAAACGGTATGATCTAGCATAAGAGTTATTGAATTGCAGGGGTCCTTCCCCTTCTTACCCCATGTTCCTTCGAGAAAAATACATCCTCTTCCAGCTAGAAGCCATAAAAGAAGAAAGATCCTATAGGTTTGACACTACCATGAAATTTTTGGAATCCTTTTCCCATATTAATCTTCCATATCAACACTTGTTGTGTGAATTGTATGTGCATGAAGTCATTCGGTTTGGTGAATGAAGGTTCAACTTTTCACCGTATGTTGGAGACATCCAACTAAGAGCCTTCACATCATTCATCAATAATCAGGTGAAATTGAATTTAAACCATAACGTTATAAAGAAAAATCAAGTACAAAACAAACTGTGTATCATAGGGGAACCCATTCATGTTGCTGAAGCAATCAAAATTTACCACAAATTTCTTAGATCAGTAGAACAAGCTGCTACTGTGAATAATGTCTGATGATTAATCCTAAATATTTTCCCCAGATGTATTGACATGCAATTACAGGAAGTCTTGGAAGGTAGTCAACATATATGGGAGGACTCTGATAATGAATTGAAGAGAAGGGATCCCTATGGTTACCCAAATTTCACTCATTCCCTTTAAAGAGTATCCATATACATTGATTTTATAAGAAAGTGTGTATCTAAATGGCTTGGTCTTAGATATTAGTTTCCCTTGATTTGGATTCCTGTAAGAAAGTACAACACTGTTATTGGTGAAGGAAAGATGAAGATTGGTATATATATTTAATCACTTCTAATGGGTACAGGTATATTCATGAAGAACCTGTTGGAACATACAACCTCACCAATCGCCACATCCATCATTCCTACTTTAACTCAGATTCTGGATGATCAATGGACTGTATGAGGACATGCAATTTCTTTAGTTGGGGGGGATGTTGGGTTCAGAAAATGACAAGATTTTTTTTCCACCTTTTTCTCATCATTCTTCTCATTTTCTTCATATCATCCATATCCTTTTTACACCCATCATCATCCAATATCTTATCTTTTGGCTTTGGTATGCTAAGTCTATATGTTTCTTCAATTTATTAAGTCTTTATTGCATTTGATAAGGATAATAGTTGTTCTTGGGTATTTACTAACAAAGTGTTAAGGAAATGCCTATAGGATGATCGACTACTACATGAGCTGATACTCTAACGATTTAGGAATTTTCTACTCTCAAGTGTTGTTACTCTCAATAGTCTTGATGTTATTATTGAACTTTATTGTCACTCGTGAAAATATTCATCAAAGTTGTTGACCCATGCAATCCGTTGTTGTAATGATGACTCGTATCTCTCTTGATGATGTGGATGATCCACAAATTAATGTTCATTTTAATCATTATGAGTTTCTGTAGTCATTTCGAAGCATGAGGCAACTTGTATTACCACGCCATTTATTTAAATATGTTTTGTTATGAATAGTTGTAAAATATATTGGACATATTCTCAATTTAAGGCTTTATTGTATGCTTGAGAATCGAAACATTCTCAAGCATGTTTATAATTATCATTTTTCTAAGATTAGTTGTGAAAGGGAGTATTTAAGAATAGAGCATCTCTTCTCCCAGAGATAGTCTAGTATTTTTACCAATTTTTCCATCTGATGAAGAACAACTTCTACATAAGTATTTCTTGAATCGCGATTAATAAAAGTTCATCAATTCCGTGGTTGGATTCATGAGACATTGAGTTAGCTTGTAGTTTTTTAACTTTCCTCTTTCCCTACTAAGGATGAAGGGCCCTCCTCTTTACCAAGATTCACTATTGTTGTATTAGTAAGCAGAGTTATGCTATTAGTTTGTTGATTATTGTTCGTGTTCTGTTATTTGGTAATTACAATTCAAGATTGTTGTTATTGAATATTGATGTTACTGTTATTCCTTGCATTGGTTTGTGAGTGTTTTAATATAGGTGAGGGTTTTCTATTACTCAATATTATGATTTTGTTTTTTCTATTTATATCTAGTTCACACTATTGATGCTCCTACAAGACTGGTGTTAACTTGTTACTAGTTTGATTAATTCTAGATGACTTTGTGTTAATAAATTGATGAGATTTTGGTAACAAGATTTATTGAATAGATTTGGAGTGTTTATGCTATTGAGTTATTTCATAGAATATCTTTCTACATTGGAATGAGAATATTAGTTGGTCTCTGGATTTACTTTATTCCAACAAGGTTTGTTTCCTTTCAAGTTGAGTGATTTGTTTATGTAAGGAGTGGATCTATTTATTTATGCAAGAGAGAAGGTTGGATTACTCAGAGTGTTGTTTATGCAAGTGTGACATCTACTTTCTTTCCAATATGAGTTTAGTTTCAACAGTATGATATCAATTGTAGAGCAAGTGTGAAGAGTGTTTACATTCAAACAAGTGTGGTTCCCATTCAGAAAGTGTGTTTCATTTGAGCAAGTGAGATCTAGTCTACAATGTGTGTTTAACTCTTGGAATTTGTTGCTTAATATTGCATACCAATAGATATTCCGTGTTAGATAAGAAATTGTCACATGCATATATTTTCCATGATAACTTTGAAATAAAAAGTCATACCCCTAGTTGATAATTTATGTATTGAGTGATTAAGTTGTTTTAAATAGACAATTAAATTACCCAACATAGATCACTTGCCCAAATATTATTGCATATATGATGCAGGAGCATCACTCCATGTCATCAAGTGCCAACCAACCAGCACATCAAGCACACATTCAATGGAAGGAGAGAGGTGCAACCCTCTCGTTTTGTTTTTCAAATTTTGAAAATGTAATTAAATGATTGCAAGGCCGAAGAGCCAAGCCATGCCTTTGAGCAGACCGTTGTTAGTGTCACCTTTAATGGCTGACATGTTGATGTGGATCTAGATCCAATTCGGATTAGATGGCCCATTCAATGTAATTCATTGTAATTAATGAGAGTTGGTGAGGATGGAGGGAAGCGCTCGAGGAGCCCCCTTTGTAAAATGATCCTTTGTATATGTAGATAGAATAGTGGGTAGAGAGGTAGAGAATAATAGAGAGAATGGTGGGGAGAGAAGAAGCTGTGACTCTGTTGCAGTCCGAGCTCACATTGTAAAGAGGCATTTCATATTAATACAATCATAGCAGTTTTTCCTGCATGTTATTCTTTGTATGTTGATGAATGTCTTTATGTGTTTATGATATGTTGTAGATGTATGTTAGATGTGCATTTGCAGGGATAGATAGATTTTTATATCTGTGCGTTTACTGATTTTACGCCTGGTTCTTTGTTACTTCATGCAAGGGGTTGCATGAAAGAAAACTGCGGGTTCTGTAAGCTAGTGCATAGAGTGCACTTCTGAATTATGTGGAATTTAGGAAAATATGTGCCACGAGGGCGCACCAGAGGAAGTCATTGAATCAAGGAGAAGGCCTCAAGGTTTTTGAACACCTTGAAGGAAGAACTATGTAGAGGAGGGCACAGGGAAGACAAAATTTTTGAGAATTCTGTGAGACTCTGCTAAGAGGGCATTGAGTGGATGCACAAGGTGCACAGAAGGAACTCTATTTCAAGTTCAGTGAGAAGACAGAGACACTAGAGATTCTATAGAATCTCTTCCAGGAGGGCATCGAGCGAGTGCAAGGAGTGCACCGAGAAGAACTCTCTTTCGAGTTCTAATATAAGGGAAGTGTCACAGGGAAGACACTCACAGGGTTACTGAACACCCTGTAGGCTCAGTAAAGAGTGCTTGAACAAGAGGCTTCCAAGAGGGCACCAATCTCCATTTGAAGGGGAAGGCAAGGGTAAAATCCCTTAGAGGTTCGAGAAGGAAAAGATCAGGACGGATAGCACAGTTGTGTGCAGGGACCTTGCAAGGAGTGCAGAGGTCGAGAACCCCTTTGAGGTTTCAGAGTGAACAAATCTTAAGAGGGTAGAGTTTCCAGTAACACAAGTGAGGCTAAAGGTCATGGACTTGTGGGATAAAGAACAAAGGTTTCATCCTTTGAAGCGTTCGAAATCTTCCAAGGCTCAGAGAGAGCGCGTGCTCAAAAAGGAGCAACAGTAGCTGTCGGATCTGGAGCGCAGTGGCCTGAGAGCCTCTGGATCAGGGATATGTGCACGGGGTTTAGTCCCTGGGAGGTGCACAGGAAAAAGGATCTGGGCCATTAGATCTAGCACCAAGGACCGATAGTCGTCGGATCCGGAAGAAGGTGCGAGCGGTTTAATCCCTGGGAAGCTCCACATAAGAGTAGAATGGACGGTCATAATTCTTTGTGGAGAACTCAGGAAATTGCGAGAACCGTAGGATTGACCATCGATCTCAGATAGATCTGGACCATCGGTCCATTTTGTGAATTCGGGTATCGCGAGCTGGGAGGCAGAGTTCTTTGCGCTACAAACCCCCGAATCACGAAATCGCGATTTGATCTGAACCGTCGATCGAGAAGGAAGGAGAGCCATGAGATTTGGCGCCTCGCTACATCGTGTATCGGGGTTTCGAAGGATGAGGGATTTGCACCTTGATCGCTAAAGTCGTGAAGTGTCAAGCGTCGAGTGATCGTGCGAACACATGTCACATTCATTAGGTGGGGACCGCATGGTTGACAGGTGGCGCAAACATAGAGCGCACAGAAAAGGTGGAAGTAGGTGACAAGTGGCGTACACGCGTCACCTTGGAAGGGGTCATCCCATCGCTGACTTATCGTTCTTCGGGGTTTCGCAAAGGAGGAGCATGAGGGCTCAACACTCCAACTCGCGAAGTTGCAAGTTGCAAGGGGTGCTAGAGTTAGGCCCTAGCCGATGGTCGTTGTAGAGGCGCTAGCAAGGAAGGAGCCATACCTGTATCGCATCTCGGGTATCGGAGGTTTGGAGAAAGAGGAGTCGAGGGTCATCGACTCACGAACTCTTGAGTTGCGAAAGGCGCTTGCGCTAAGGCCTGGTTGTGGTCGCATGGAGACGTAAGGCTCACGCCTGGTGTTAAGTTGTGTAGGGAAAGTTTTCATGAAGGACCTGTGGATCGGATTCGTGAGGTTCCAATAGGGATCCGAGGGAGCTGCTTCGGCTTGAGGAGAATTTAGAATGATCCTGTGCGGATCTCGGCCCGAGGGTTGGGGGTCTGCGTCAAAGTGGTATCAGAGCAGGTTTTTGCCCGTATATTTCAGGCAAAAGAGGAAGCGAGGTGCAGAAGATCCTGTAGGAGATAGGTAAAAGGTGAAGGTTGTTGCAGGATGCAGCAGTCAAATGGTACAGTCAGGTGGATTGTAGGAAAGGATGGAAACGCTCTCAGTTGTAGAGTAACAAACAACAGATTTGACAGGAGGGCAGATTTAAAGGGAAGAAGATGGCTACTGAAGGCCATGGATGTGGTGGAAAGAAGAACCATCAGCAACAGAGAAAAGATGAAATGGATAAAGAACTTGCTGAGGTGAGGGCAAGGATGGAAGAGCTTGCACTGTAGGTGCAGCAGAATGCAAAGACACATTGGGTGTATGAATGGCCTCTGAGGAGGAAAGCAAAGTGGCCAGTCAAGAAATTGTTGGCCAAAGGAAAACGAAGGATGTTAATAGGATGGCGGAGGCATGTTGAATGCCTTAGAGGTGAACAGGAAATGGTTCACATCAGTGAGCCAAAATCTGGGAGAAATATCAGTGATGATGAGGAGGAAAGATCGCTGGAAGATATCATGAACTACTAGGAAGGTAGTGAAGCAATTTTAGGTTGCAATAAGAATAGGTCACGAGATGATCTCAAGGACTGCCATGAGTGCAGAACATAAAATTCAGGTTGCCAGGAGGGCAATGAGATGAGATCGTTGGAGGATATCATAGACTGCTAGGAGGGCAAAGAGGAAATCCCATATTGTCAGGTGGGCAAGGGAGATCAGATGAGATTGACTAAAAGTCTCATGAACTCAGGGATGAGTTTGGATCAGCGAGAGGAGATGATAGAGAAGATGAGCTCAGAGGTGAGTTCATTTCAGCAAGGACATCTGATAGAAAAGGAAGATCAAAAGATCATTCTGATCATTGGAGCAATAGAGGTATTCCTTCCATACAACCCAATTGAGGTTGAATCCTGTGTTACAAATGCAACAATAACAGAAGGACAACCAATTTTGACTGTCAAAGAGAGGGAATAAATGGGATAGACATCAAAACCTGACCCAGCTAAGGAAGAAGAGCATTCAACAAAAATGCTTGAAAATTTCAGTGAAGAGGCTGAACATGGGATAACTACAACACTGGAAGATGTAGCAGAAGAAGAGCATGCATACAAGATGCTCACTCCATGGGAGATGGAGTTGGAGATGCTGGAGGATTGGTTGAACCATCCAGAGCCAGTCAATGAATGCCATGAGCAGATAGTCATGGAGATCTCGAGAGAAGAGCATTTGGAGAAATTGCTCGAAAATTTTAGCCAGGGAGCTGAACAGATGATAACTGCAGTGTCGAGGCATGCAACAGAAGATGAAGGAGAATTCCAGTCCGAGGAGCAGCTAGAGGAAGATGGAATTCAACCAGCACAAGGAGAAATGGTAGAAGCAAGTATGTCAGAGAAGATGACTGAATAGCAGATCAGTTAAGAATATAAGACTATAGAGCTGAATTTTGCAGCAGGGTGGCAAATTGAGGCCACAGAGGAAGAAGATAGTCTGGGGGATCGGGATGATCTAACCATTTGCAGGGAAGAAGTGCAGCGGAGCACGCTGCAAAAGGAAAGGCATCCATGGGAGCAGTTGGACGAGGATATTGAGAATATTAGACGGATGATGTCAAGGTCAGCAGCAGAAACTGCCAGTGAGGAGGAGCTGAGCAGAGGAGAACTTTCCATAGCAGTAGGGCACCAGATGCAGCAACGAAGCAGTGGACCAGATTGACCGCTCCAGAGAATTGTTTGGGATCCAGGTGGATTTCAACAATGGTGTTGGGAAGCTCATGAATAGGATCTCATGATTTTTGCAGCTGAGGAGTATGATGCAAGAGCATCACTCCACATCATCAAGTGCCATCCATCCAACACATCAAGCACGCATTCAATGGAAGGAGAGAGGCGCAACCCTCTCGTTTTTTTTTCAAATTTTGAAAATATAATTAAATGATTGTAAGGTAGAAGAGCCAAGCCGTGCCTTTGAGCAGACCATAGTTAGTGTCTCCTTTAATGGATGACATGTTGATGGGAATCTAGATCCAATTCGGATTAGATGGCCCATTCAATGTAATTCATTGTAATTAATGAGAGTTGGTGAGGATGGAGGGAAGCGCTCGAGGAGCCCCCTTTTGTAAAATGATCCTTTGTATCTGTAGATAGAATAGTGGGTAGAGAGGTAGAGAAGAATAGAGATAAAAGTGGGGAGAGAAGAAGTTGTGACTCTGCTGCAGTCTGAGCTCACATTGTAAAGAGGCATTTCATATTAATACAATCAGAGTAGTTTTTCCTGCATGTTATTCTGTGTATGTTGATGAATGTCTTTATGTGTTTATGATATGTTGTAGATGTATGTTAGATGTGAATTTGCAGGGATAGATAAATTTTTCTATTTGTGGGTTTACTAATTTTACGTCTGGTTCTTTGTGGCTTCATGCAAGGGGTTGCATGACAAAACACTGCGGGTTCTGTAAGCCAGTGCATAGAGTGCACTTTTAAATTCTGCGGAATTTAGGCAAAGTCATACTAGGAGGGTGCACCAGAGGAAGTCATTAACTCAAGGAGGAGGCCTCAAGGTTGTTGAACACCTTGAAGGAAGAACTGTGCAGAGGAGGGCACAGGGAAGACAAAATTTTTAAGAATTCTGTGAGACTCTGCCAAGAGGGCATTGAGTGGATGCACAGGGTGCACAGAAGGAACTCTATTTTGAGTTCAGTGAGAAGACAAGACACTGAAGATTCTGTAGAAGTTCTGCCATGAGGAAATCGAGCAAGTGTAAGGAGTGCACCAAGAAGAAATATTTTTCTAGTTCTGAGATAAGAGAAGTGTCATAGGGAAGACACTCACATGGTTACTAAACATCCTGTAGGCTCAGTAAAGAGTGCTTGAATAGGAGGCTTCCAAGAGGGCACCAATCTCCATTTGAAGGAGAAGGCAAGGGTCGAATCCCTTAAAGGTTCGAGAAGGAAAAGCTTAGGATGGATAGCACAGTTGTGTGCAGGGACCCTGCAAGGAGTGAAGAGGTCGAGAAGCCCTTTGAGGTTTCAGAGTGAACAAAGCTTAGGAGGGTAGATTTTTCAGTAATGCAAGCAAGGATAAAGGTCATGGACTCATGGGATAAAGAACAAAGGTTTCATCCTTTGAAGCATTCAAAATATTCCAAGGCTTGGAGAGAGCGTGTGCTCAGGAAGGAGAAATAGTAGCTGTCGGATCTAGAGCGTAGTGGCCTGAGAGCCTCTAGATCAGGGATACGTGCATGGGGTTTAGTCCCTAGGAGGTGCACAGGAAAAAGGATCTGGATCGTCAGATCTAGCACCAAGGACCGATAGTCGTTGGATATGGAAGAAGGTGTGAGGGGTTTAATCCCTGGGAAGCCACACATAAGAGTAGAATGGATGGTCAGAATTCTCTGTGGAGAACTCGCGAGAATCATAGGATTGACCATCGATCTTCGATAGATCTGGACCGTCAGTCCATTTCGTGAATTCAGGTATCGTGAGCTGGGAGGCAGAGTTCTTTGTGCTACAAACCCCTGAATCGCGACAACGCGATTCGACCTAAACCGTTGATTGAGGAGGAAGGAGAGTTGTGAGATTTGGTTCCTTGCTACATTGTGTATCGGGGTTTCATAGGGTGAAGGGGTTTCACCTTTATCACTAAAGTCGTGAAGTGCCAAGCGCTAAGGGCTCGTGTGAAAACATGTCACATCCATTAGGTGGGGACCGCGTGGTTGACAGGTGGCACAAACATAGAGCGCATAGAAAAGGCGAAAGTAGGCGACAGGTGGCGTACACGCGTCACCTTGGAAGGGGTCAACCCATCACTAACTTATCATGCTTCAGGGTTTCGCAAAGGAGGAGCACGAGGGCTCAACACTCCAGTTCGCAAAGTTGCGAGTTGCGAGGGGTGCTAGATTTAGGCCCTAGCCGACGGTCATTTGTAGAAGCGCTAGCAAGGAAGGAGCCATACTCATATCACATCTCGGGTATCGAAGGTTTGGAGAAAGAGGAGTCGAGGGTCATCGACTCATGAACTCTTGAGTTGCGAAAGGCGCTTGCGCTAAGGCCCGGTTGTGGTCGCATGGAGACGTAAGGCTCACGCCTGGTGTTAAGTTGCGCAGGGCGGGTTTTCATGAAGGAACTGTGGATCGGATTCGTGAGGTTCCAATAGAGATCCGAGGGAGCCACTTCAGCTCGAGGAGAATTTAGAGCTATCCTGTGTGGATCTCGGCTCGAGGATCGGGGGTCTGCGTTAAAATACAAGATTGAAATATAGATATATATTTTTTCTTGAAAATGTCCAAGATATCATAGATCTAAGGGATAAAGAGTTACGACTTGAGGTGTCTCATTTTTCTAGGTCTACAAATAGAAATCCATATACATAAACCCCTTCCTCAAAAAATCCATGAGCATGTATTAGATTGAAGAGAGGGGTGAAAGTAATATAACACCAAGCGCTTGAACCATAGTCTATCTTACAATAGTGGCACATCTATATGTTGGGATGTTAGTACACTTGCTTACTTATTTTTGGGTTATTTTTGTGACTTGCGGGCTTATAAGAGTTTTTTCACATCTAAGTAATAGGGGTAGTGTCACATACCCACTACCTCAATCAAATTTTTCGTTGATTTCTGCAGAATCATAACCCCGAATTACCTATGGAGGCCTAGCGCAAGCTAGCTCTTTCTCTCTCTCTGTTCCCATGTGATCGTGGGTCATGATCACAGTTCAAATAAACACAATGCCTCTTTGTATTTCGCGCCTCGGCGCTACAGTGAAGTCGAATCGTTCGACTCTGCAACCACCGAACCCCGATAGGACTAGCGACCGACCAATAGGGACAAATCCCTACAGGGTTAGAAAATGGCCAATAGGAACAAATCCCAACGGGGCTAGAGAACAGCCAATGAGAACAGGCCCCGTCGCACGGTTAAGTGGAGTACAGGTGGCAGAGGGGAAATGCGACACGGTAGTAAACATGACAGGAGGGGGCTCCATTTCACACGCCACACTATTCCGGACCCCCCCCCCTCATTAGAGGCAGAATGGCAAGGGGGGTCTGGAATTCACCTGAGCACCATTGATCAAGGTGAATTAATATCAAC
>SNQJ01S0019791.1:164433-179491 GCA_010110895.2 Picea sitchensis
TACTGCCTTCTATCCTCATACTAATGGACAGACTGAGGTAGTAAATAGGACACTAGTGCATCTGTTGAGAGGTTACAATAATAGACATTTGAAGACTTGGGACGAGTAGTTGGTCTACAATCAACACTCTTACAATATATCACTTTACTCTTCCACCAATAACTCTCCATTTGGGACTTTTTTCGGTTATTTACCTCCTTCACCATTTGATATCATTTATGGACAATAGAAGCATGAAGCGATACTACAAGGTGAAGAACAAAAGGAAACCACATTCGTGGACAAGATCAACCATATACATCTAAGGGTTCAGGAGAAACTGGAGAAGAGGCAACAATTGTACAAAGTCATGAACTATTAACACATGGAGGATCATAAATTCCATTTTGGAGACAAAGTGTGGCTCTATCTTTGTAATGAACGGCTGTAAGGAGAATCAAAGAAACTTAATCCCCTTAGATATGGACCATTTGAGATCAATGAACAATAGAATGAGAACTCCTTCGGGATGAAACTTCCACCTTATATGTAGATCATCTCAGTGGTGAATGTGGAAACTTTGAAGTTTTTCAAACCCTCCATGTTGGATGAGGAGGAAGAACATCATGTTCTTCCAACTTTTGAAGACCTTTCACCTCATGGAATTGAGGAGTTGAAGGAAGACATAGTTATACAACATAAGGAGAAGAAAAATTGCAAAGGACATCAAAAAATGTGGCAGATTAGCCTCAAGGGACAAACTGTAAGGAAAGTGAAGTGGTATGAGAGGAAAATATATTACAATCAAATCCCCTCATCTATCCTTGGAAAATTTTGGGGATCAAAATCCTCCCAATGGGGAGGTATGATCCAAATCAGATCTAACAAGAACAATTGTATATCGGCACAGGATGTAAGATGATCAACATTCGCATTGTTTAAGGCTATGGACGATGAAGGAGATAAATGTGTTGGCGTGAAGGGACCCATGCCATCATGATTGATGTCCATTTTTGTATGTAATATATATAAATTCATGTAGTATATTATTGTATGTAAAGAAATAATGAGACTTTCATGAGACCTTTTCCAGGTGGGAGAAAAGACAAACAAATAAAGAGAAGAAGGTTAAATGGATTGGAGAGTAGTTGAAGCATTGGGGGTGCATGACCTTCCATTTATCCTCCTTGTTGACCCAGTATTTTATATAATGTTTCACCACAATAATAAATGGGTTCTTTGGTTGTGATTGATTTAAAGAGGTTTCCGAGATGTCACTGAGGATCATATAGATGAACCAAAGAGGATGTAACTTTCCCATTGCTGAATAATAAAGAGCCTAGCCAAAACCAAAAGAATGTTGGTTTTCGAGGGTAAATTCTGAGTTTATGTATCATGATTGTTGTGGTAGCATTTTTTTATGAATGGTAAATGGTGTGAATTGTAATTTAATGGTTGTATGTGTATGGATTATAAATTATAACTTTGTGCCATTTGGTTTGATCTTGTTTTATTTTAATATGGTTCTTGTGGATCAGTAAACCAAACTAATAGCTCTTTAACCACACCCATATGTTGATTCAGAAGAAGTAAATCGATGACCCTCCTTACTGAGTCGTTTCTATTTACTTGGGGGTTTCTTATTTCATTTTAAGAGTCATGGGGGAAGATTCTCAACTTATTTGGGAGTTTTCCTTTTTCCATAAATCATATATGGATTAGATAATGTAATTTGGGATTGTTTGGGCATTTATGATCTACCCACGAACCATGTACATGTATTTGTTATTCTTTCCGATATCAATTTCGGCCTAGAGATGTTTTATTGTTGTTGAATGCCCAAATCGACTTCTAAAACATTTTTATTTTCAGCGAATGTTACAATCAACTTACATACGTTTTTATGCATTGTGAGTTACCAAACATCACCCCAAAAAGTTTTCTTACATAGCTGGTTGTCAAATCCACCCTCCAAAAAAATTCTTCGACTATTGACCCCCAAAATATGACCTTCGTGGGTTTTCCATTCATAGTTGGTGTTGGATTTTATCTCTTTACTCTTCTACTTAGGATTCTCTAGTCCTACCTTACTATCATAGATTGACCCTGGTTTAGACTTAGTAAGATCCCAAAAAAATCCCTCTAAAACTATCATGCCCTCTAGTAGATCAGAAGGAAACACAACACATAGAGTGCACTGCACACTCTCACCTGAGATATCTCTATGGGTGGTTGCAATACTCAAGTGTTTGCAACCGGGGAATGAGTGGATATATGCAATTGTACTCTGTAATCTTTATTCATTCATTCATCTAATCATAGAAGTAATTCTACTCATGCATGTGGAATACCAGATTCATCTAGTTAATTCATTCATCTAACATTCAACATTTAACAGTAATAAATACACATACATTCATTCACATAACACAGGTGTTACCATGGTTCACCCCCTCCTATGCTACGTCCACAAAGATCTGGCTCTCAAGATCTTCATTATGGTTCAATAATATGTTATTCCACACGTGGTTACAATCTTAGATCTTACTCTCTTCAACAGGCTCCATGATCCATGTAAAGATGACTAGATCGCACCAGGCTCCTCAGCCTGTGATCTAACCCTCAGGATCGAGTTGCTCACTGCTTCCCTAGATCACTAGCTTTACTGAGTAGTACAGTTCTTACAATTCTCTCCTCCTCGGTCAACGTCCCTTCCATCCCTTATTCCTCTAAGTACTACCTATTTATATTCTTGTCTCATCATCCATTACCTTACATTACAAAAACCCTAACCCTAGTGTCGTTAGGTCTTCATTACATGCGTACCTCACCTTCTTCCCTTACAAGTGCTTCTTTTACTTCCAGCTGTCCTTTCCTCCTTCTGTTCTTCTCTTCCCCAAAATAACCTTTTCTCTTGACCAGGTCATTTTCCAACAGGCCCCCAACACGTTAATGTGGCTCGTCTCGAGCCACCTAAACTTTGTGCACTTATTCAATAGATCATGCGAGAGTCTAGAACTTCTCTGTGAGCTCCTTTGCTTGTGTTTGAGCCTTTGCGGTCTTTTATCTGAGTGCGTCCAATACTGGCATTGTAATCTCCTCGCTCATCATCTCTCCGCACTCTGCATGAATTTGTGCCATGTTCTTCTTTTCCTCTTCTTTCTGCGCAATGACCTTTGTTGCCCACTCTTGGAGAGGTTCCATTTGAGCTTGTCGATCCTTCTTCTGTGTCTGCGTAGCTATGAGTTCTTCTTCCAGCTTCTTCATATCCTATACTCCTTTGAGGCATTCAGTGATCTGCATCATCTTCTGCCTCTGCTTGAGGTCCTGGATAGTTGCACTTATCTTCTCCTCTTCCTGGTCCCACAGCTGGACCTGTTGATCCTCCTCCAACTTCGTCCATAGTTGTGTTGCTCTATCGAACAAGTCGACAGTTGTGCTGACTTGTTGCTCCATTTCCTCCATCTTCCCTATTGATTCCTGCTTCCTTTGCTCCTTCACTTACGGAGGAGTGGTAGGGGTGAGTTGTTCCCAGAGGTTCTCTATCTCCTATTTGTATTGATCGATTGCTTGCACAATCTGATCAATTTTATGCGTCGTTATGGGTTCTCTCGTTTGTGCGCTTTTTGTAATTTAGTCATAGGCTACAACCAATCCCTACTCAAGCCTATCCGCATGATATTTCTCATCTTTGGTCTCGAGATTTACCTTCTCGAGAACCAACTCCAGCTCTTCTTTGTTGTGCTTCCTCTGTTGTAGCTCTGCTACATCTGTTTGTGCGCGCGACTGTACCTCCTGTACGATGATGAATTGTAGTTTGTATAACGCCTTGGTTGGTATGTGCCCCATTACCAACTGTATTTGTGCTAGATATTTCAAGGGTTTCTAGGCCACAATTTCATCCATGTGCAGCATACAAGGTGTAACGTGAAAATTCGAGCTCAGTTGTGTTATCGTCTGGATCATATCCTGTTCGCTCAACGCAGCCTTGGCTCCTGCATCTGATGCTGCAGGGATTGGCTCTATTCCTCTTCTCGCCATTTGCGTTTCTCTGATCTGCGCTAAGAACTGCCTCATGTCAACCAACTCTTCTTGGATCATGTCCCTTTGGCATTTGGCTTTGTCAAAATCCTCCGATGTTTGGTCCTGAACCATTTCGGAGACGAGGTTCGCGTCACCCTCAGTGATTGTATATTCTGACAGCGTCTTGCGCTCCTTTTCTTTCTTACACGCACCCCAGTGTGTATGATCGACCTCTTGGTGTAGACTTGTTCCTGTTGAGTAGCACTTGATGTGTTCCCTTGTGTTGTCTCAGTCTATTTTTTATGTTCTTGTGGTGCCTAGGTGTTGTTCTTCTTTCCCGCTTGGGTACCTTTCTTTGGTGCACCCCCTTTTTTTTGTTGTTCCAGCTTCTGACCTAGTTTTGGATTTTTTGGCATTTTTTCGTCTCCTACATGTGTTTGTTCTTGCCCTGCATCTGCCTCCTTATCCGTGGAAATCTCTTGATTCAGTAATGGAGCCCTCGAGTGATCTTTCCAATCCTTGATGGCCATTTCTACGTCCTCTTCCTTGATGTAGTATCACAATTGTATCCATTCCTTCTCGGGATCCTTTCATGCTTGGATCCACACTGCATGCCTAGTCTCTTTAAAGTTGTCTATGCCCTAATATTGTGCGACCACTTCTGGAGTAACCCGCCAAGTGTTGGAAATGATTTCATGCAAGTCGTTGTAATACCTGACGAACATGCCTGCATTTGCACTTTTATTTTTGGGGTCTGAAGTGATCCCCAATGATAGGTATTGCATCACATGGAACCGATTGGATCTCCCACAAAAGTATGAATTCTTAGGTTCCCTCCATTCAACCAAGGCAATCAGGATGAGTAGCCAAGAGTAGTGAAATTTTGTCGCCAGGTCCTATGCATCTTTATAGTCTTCAAGGAACGTATTCAATAAGTATGGGCCCCAGCTAAGTATAGTGCCCTCCACACATTGTGTTGCAGTTGCGACGACCCTAACAGGGACTTCCTCTTTGCAACACTTCCTGATCAATTCGCACTCCATGAGCTTGGTGACCAGCCTGGTTGCTGCATCACTGATATGCTTGATTATGATTATGTGCAATCCTCTTTCTATGCCATACATCTTCTTCATTTCCTCGGCAAGTGACTTATCCTTTGTTTTTTCATAGAGAAACTGCACAGGGCTCTCCCTCATGATGGAAGCCATGTAATATACACAATGAGCTCTACGTATACTGACACAAGATATTCCACCCATAGGTATCCTCCGTGGGTAACTTCCATCAGCTGCTTGACGTAGTTGTTTACGTCCCGACCGCTTCCAAAGTGTGGGATCTCCATCAGGCTTAGAATATCAGTGTTGGCCATTCTGACTGCCCACTATTTTGGTTGGTTAATTAGTTCATCGAAGGGTCCTATACCCATGGTATCCAAGAAATTTTTTTTTGCGAACTCAAGAAACTTGTCCATGTCGGTCACATCGTGATTCGAGTAGCGTAAATTTTCCACGCAGCCTAATAGGTTATCCGCAACATGCACCCCTTCCGGAATGCATGGTAAGAATATGGTTGTTGTAGTCTGCATGTGCAGTGATATTGCTACTAGCTTCTTTCCCTTCCGTTGTGGTGTCTGACTCGAGATTCCAACCTCCATTGTTCTCTCCTTTGTATACACCTCTTCCTGGCCAATGGCATCTTCTACTCTGCTCTCCTGCTGCTGCTCTGGCGCTGTTGTGTGTGACCTTTCTAGTGTGACCTCTTCTACCTAGTTTGGGAATGTCTCATTAACCCTTGGGGATTCTTCGGGTTTTTTAGAGAGCGAAGGATTTCCTGCATCCTAGGCCTGATGGCTCTGTCCTACTTCTGGAATATCAATATCCATGCCCACTGCCGTTGTTTGTTGTGTTTCCTCCACCATTGGTGTGGGGCTCCCTAGCTCCATATTGGGTGATGATATTTCATCCCAGTTGACGAATTCCGTAGGCCATGGTGGTTGATGTTTGCTTCTCTATGGATGTTGAGATTCTCTAAGGTTGATTCAAGTTTGTCTGCAGGCCTGGCTCAACACTCATATCTTGGGTGGTGCCATGGTGGTAAAAATGTTCTCTGTCGAGCTTAATTCTCTCTGTAACTCCTGCAAACGTGCTCTCTACTCTGTATACTCTGTCGCTCCATGATTTTCTCAATTTCACAATAACCCTTATGATCCCTACGTGCTTTCCTTATATAGAAATCATGTGAAACTTATCGGAGAGGTCACCCAAGTTATGTTTTAAATGAACTGGCGCTTCCTGCATACTTGTCATTGAATTCCCTTGACATCGACAGTTGCCACGATTAATGCGATGTCCCGTCAATCTTCCTTGGCATTCAATTTTGATTGTTGCTGTCATTTGGGACCTATTTGTCGTACCTGCCATTTTCGTTGTATCCTCCTTTTAGTGATCATTGTTCCTTTCTCCGTTGCGTTAACGTTTTTGAGTGTGCGTGAATGTTATAATCCTAGCGTGCTACCCATATTTTATCCAGTTTCTATCTTTTGATGTTTGGCGCGGTAACCCCTCTGTTGTTGCGCGTAGTTTTTTGTTGTGTTTTTTTTTTAAGTGCTAGAAGGTCGACTGCCCCTATACATCTTCAGTCGACTCCCATTAATCATTCGTCTAATTTATGTTCCTCCCAAGTCCTTCAACTATACAACTCCCCCATTTTTGACAGTATTTACTTCGTGTGGTCCCAACCAATGCATTCTAAGTTTTCCTAGGTATTGAAGAGATTTACTTTCGTACACCAAGACTAGGTCTCCCTCCTTGAATTTTTTCCTCTTGATATGTCTATCATGCCAATATTTGTCCCTTGCTTTCTGTACTTCTTGGTGAAACCCTGCTAGAATCCTATCTTCTTCCATGATCATCAACTGACTTAACCTTTCTTGTACTACACCTCACTCTGTCATTTTTGTAATTGTTGCTACACACAGACTAGGTACCTGAAATTCTAATGGAACCACTGCTTCTTGTCCATACACCAATCATCTTCAAGTCTAGACTAGGTACACAATACTACTGGTATCTTCAAGTCCCAATCATCCCTATTAACATTACAGATCTTTGTTAGTGCATTTTCAAGGATCTTATTAAAGGATTCCACTGTTCCATTTTCTTGAGGATGATATGGTGTACTCTTTTGATGATAAACTTCAAACTCGTCAGTCATCGCCTTAATAGTGATGTTAATTAAGTGAGTGCCTTTGTCACTCATCAAAATCCTTGGGCATCCAAGTTAGTGATCACGTGCTAAAACAAGAACTGTGTTGTTGTCTCTACGCTGCAATCTTTTACTGGTGTTGCTTCTACCCATCTTGTTAATTACTATGTCACAGTAATGATATACCTTTCTCCTGACTTTTTTTCTGGTGGGTTAATTGGTCCCACAAAATATTTTACCCATTTGTTGAATACCTGCAAGGCTAATTGTGGTATTAGTGGCATCTCGTCCCGTCTATTCTATTGACCAACCCTATGACATACATCACATCTATGGCAATAGTCCTTTGAGTCTCTTTGAACAATCGACCACCATAGTCCTGTACGCAATACCTTCTGCGCGATAGCTTTTCTTGCATAATGTCCTCCTGCTATTCCCTCATGGGATTCTACTAAAATCCCAGGTATTTCATGTTCTAGTACACATCTCCTTAAGATGCTTTCAGCACCCATATTGTATAAGTGTCAGGCAATCAATTGATATTCTCCATCTCTGACTACCAGATTTTTCTTCTGTGCGGTGTTGAATTCTTGTGGCACAGTCCCTGTACTGAAGTATTGAATGATGTCTGTGAAATATTCATCGACTACTTGGAATGCAAATAACTATGCATCGGGAAATTTGTCCTCTAGATTCATAGGTTCTTCTCCGTTAGTGATCCTTGACAGGTGATCAGGTCCTGCGTTCAACTTCCCTAGTTTGATTATCATTTCGAAGTCAAATTCTTGGAACAACAATAACCATCTACAAATTCTCCCCCCCAACACTGGCTTATTGACGAGGTATTTGAGAACTAAATGGTATGTAAACATCTTGAAATGTTTTCCTAATAAGTAATTTCTGAACTTCTAAAGCACATAGACCATAGCTAATCCTTCTCTCTCTCTAGTATTGTAATTTTTCTCCAACTCTAATAGTTTTCTGATAGCAAATGATATAGTATGGTCCAATTCTCCTGCTCCTGGCTACGCCAGAATAGCTCCAAGTGCTATGGTTGATGCATCTACATGCACATGGAATGTCTTTTCCCAATTTGGGAATACTACTATTGGTGTGGTTACCATCTTCTCTTTCAGGGTGTCTAATCCGCGTTGGTAGTCCTCATTCCATTGAAACTTTATGTCTTTTCTCAACAATTTCTCCATTAGCACAGTGATCTATGCATACTCCTTTATAAATTTCCTATAATATCCTGTGTGTTCCAATGTTGCTCTTAATTGGTGGACTAATTTTGGTAGTGTTAGATTAACCATTACTGCAATCTTGGCAGGATCTACTAGCAAGCCTTGTTTTCATACTATATGGCCCAATAGTATCCCAAAGGGTGTTTCGAAGATGCACTTATTGATGTTTAACTATATCCGACACTGCTTGCACCTTTCTAACATCAACCTCAACACCTCTACATGGTATTTCAACAGACTATGGGCTGTCCAATCATCGAGATATACCTCTAGAAACTGGTGGATTAATTCCTTGAATGCAGCTATGACTACTTTGGAAAATATTGTTGGTGCATTCTTCAGTCCAAACGACATGACTGTGTACTGCTAGGATCCTTATTCTGTGGAAAAAGTGGTCTTGTACCTATCTTCTGGAGTTATCTTGATCTGATGGTAGCCTGAGAATATTTCGGTGAATGAATAAGCTTCTTGACCTCCTACGTTCTCCAACACCTCATCTATGAAAGGAGTAGGGAACGGGGCATGTAGGCACACATCATTCAACTTCCTCAGGTCGACACATATCCTTATCCCTCCCTATTTTTTCTCCTGAACTACCATAGGGCTTACCCATTCAGATTCCTCCACATGTTCTATGATTCTAGCCTCCAACATCCTATCAATTTTGGATTTGACTTTTTTCTTATATACAGGATTTAGTCTATATGGTCTCTGTCTGGTCAGTCTTGCCTCAGATACGATAGGTATATTCATTTGAACTATATCTCTTTCTACTCCTTTCATTTCTTTGAATGTTGTTGGGAATAGGTCATTGTACTCGCACAGTAACTCTGTTATGCTTTCCATTGTTTGCTCATCCTAGTAGTCTCCAATGCTGGCCATTTTTGGACTCTCAATTGTCCCAATGTTGACTTTATTTACCTTGATCAACACAACAAATACCTGTGATTCCATAGGTGGACCTTCCACTTCTCTTTCACCTTCAACTTATACAATCTAAATGTTTCGCGGGTCATCTCCATCTGGTGCTTCTTCCTGCACATGGTAGCATGACAATACTTTTGTTGTCTGTCTATTATGTTGTTGTTCTTCTATCATGAGTTGAACTTGTGGTTCTTGAATGAATATCACCCCTCTCATTCGTTTAAGTGCTGATTCTATGTTGGGGTTTTCATGCTCGAATGAGAAAGTGATTGTAAAATTCTATTGTAATATTGTCTAGTTTCTAGTTCCTCAGTGCAATTCCTGGTATGTATACCAGTTTGTTGGAATCCCTTCTAATGTGTGAACAAAATGATGAGGCCATTCCTATGGTGGTGTCATCCTCCATAGTGTTCTGCACTTCTCCAAGTGTTCTGTTGGTTCCCCCTATCTGTCATATTTCTGTAGTTGGTTGCTTCCTTGTTCTGCGCCAAACCTAATGCACAATAACCGATTACATTGGTACCAATCATTGAATATCTCTTTGTGTGCACCCCACCATATTGCAGGTGTTTCCTTGAGTGTTATATCCATGTCTAAGAGCCTATGAATTTCCAACACTTCATCTTTGTATCGTGTTAAGAATAATTCTAACTCATTCACCCCATGGAATCTAGGAGGTCCCCTTATCTCTGTACCTACCCATCTTACTGCACGGTCTATTATTGCGCATATTCTTATGGAGACTTCATGTAACCTCTCATGCCAATTTTCTAAGCCCGTATCTGATTCTGACGCACATGAGGTGATGCTTCTCCAACTGAGTACCCCATCTGCAGTTGGGTTCACATAATCTTCTTCTCGAGCGGTTGTTCTATACAACTGGTTAATTTCCTCCAGGTCTAATAAAGTAGGTTCTACAAACCTTTCCCCTTCTGATGGATCTAATGGAAAAATGACTCAACATTATCCAGACTCAAATGCCATCTTCCTCGTCTTTAAGTTGATTATGTCCTGATTGTCAAATGCCCAATCCAAGCCAAGCAATGTTGGATAAGGTGTTGTGCCATCCACTATCTCTATTAATTCGAAATCGATTTTAGTGTGCACTCCATCAAGATCTACTGTCACCCATTTTAGTCTTCCAATTAGTAGAACTCTATGTTGATTTGCTAGTTTCAACTGAACAGGTGAATATCCTAATGTGGGTTCTCACATACATTGTCATGTCTTCTTGGGTAATACATTTACTTTGGATCCTATATCCAGTATAATATCTTCCATGTTGAAATATCCAATGTTGGCGTCCAGTCTCAATTCTCTGCTTGTTCTCCTCCTTGTATGTAGATGATTGACTGTTTTTTGTTCTAGCTTTCCTTCTTCCTCTATGCTACACATTTCTAGCATATTTTGTAATACTTTAACAGATGATGGATCATTTAGTAGTTTAACAGAAGATTGAAAAAAACCCTTAATCATACTTACTTGTCCTAGGGGTTGTGCTTCTTTGGTGTGATCCAATGATGGAGGCATCTCGAATGATGGTACTTCCTGGGTATGCTACACAATAGATGTCGATGCAATGTCTGGCTTCACAAATTCTTGTCTAGCCTTCTTGAATGTCTCCTTTTATTTTTTTACATCAAACTATTGCTTCAGTTCAACATTCTTCTTCACCCATTGGTGTTGTGCTGGATCTTGTCTTATTGCATCGTTTCCCATCTTATCTCCTCCACGTGTAACTATGTTGATGTTTCTTTCTTCATCCCTTCTTCTGCTGAAATCCACTTAACATTATGATTGTTATGATTTCTCTTTTCCTGGATACTTCCCAATAGTGTAGGACATTCTTCTGTGTCATGGTCCAATGTGCAACAATACATACATGTCGCAGGTGGAAGTGGAAATTTTCTTGCCTAGTGTCCTCATTGTTGATAGTTGTGGCATACCACTGGTCCTCTACCTCTTCCAAAGACTCCTCTTGCTCTTCCTCCACCTCTGTAGCCAGTTCGATCTCCTCGTGGTGCATTGTATTGAGGTGTCTAGTTATACTTGACGATATTATAGTGTGGTTGCACGGTATTGTATTTCGGTTGCGCAATGTTATATTGTTGTTGCGTAGTGTTATACTGCTATTGCGCAGTGTTATAAAGGGATGGTACTTGGTTAAATTGTGGTGCATCTTTCTCGGTCATCATTTTTTCCTACACCCTGTAAGCATCTGATGTTCTTTCCCTCATCAGGTCCATGGTCCTGCAATCTTTTTCATCATGGCCTACTAACTTGCAAAAGTTGCAATATGAGCTCTTATGTATTGTTTGGTACTTCTGCATGATTGGGAAGTGATATGGATTATGCCCCTATTTCTTACATATCTCACACCATAGTCCTCCTGTTGCCAATAGGTTTGGCATTCATGTTGCCATGTATTGCACGAATGTTGGACATTCATTCTTATGGTGTTCTTTTGTCCTACATGTGGTACACCAAACGAATTCTCTTTTGTCCTTACCTTTGTTCTGGTTTAGCTGGAATGTTAAGTTATTCAAATCCTCCTTCATCTCCTCTATGGATGGATCTGTCTTCCGGTATTGGTTCTCTTCCAGTTGTAGGGATGCCTATAGAGCCTATGCCTATGTTTGAAACTTTTGTTGTCACAAGGGGTATTTCAATTGTTGTAGCAATGCGTTGACGAACAAATGCCTATGCTTCATATTTATCATGACATACTTTAGCTTTCCCTTCAATAATTTGAATCTCTGGTCAATATCCCATATAGATTCTCCTAGTTTTTGTCCAATATCTATCATCTCATTCATGTATTGATCCTCTGAACTAGGCTTCTAGACTTCATCTATCAATAAATTTTTGATATCTCCAAATGTTCTCGTTGTCTATGGCGGACTATTTGCAGCTAAAATCATGTACCAATCTAGTGTGCGATCTATTAGCGTGATAGATAAATGCAGAAGTTTAGTGTCCTCATCTATGATTTGTTTCACTTCCCAAATATTTTCACAAATAAACATGTTCTTCTTCGGGTCCTGTCACATACCCACTATGGAAATCGAATTTTTTGTCAATTTCTCAACGATCAGACCCCCGAAATGTTTACGGAGGTCTAGAGTAAGCTAGCTCTTCCCTCGTCTGTTCCCATAGGATCGAGGGTCACGACCACAGGTCGAACAAATATGGCGTCCTTTTGGTCTTCACGACTCAGCGCTACCAGAGCGTCGAGTCTTTCCACTCTGCAAACCCCAACACAGCGAAGCCCCAAACCTCGAAAGGGCTTGTGAGTACAAGTTTCCTATTTGGGTCTTGTCCTCGTGACCATGTTCTGTGGCCATGCGCTTAAACCGGCAAAGCCCTTACCGGCCTTTCACGAATTCGGGAAATCACGATGCATGACTTCTTCCTTTCCCATTCAAATCCTCGAAAACCATGAAGGCTCCCAAGTTTCCCTCCAAAGGGAGATCCACGGCTGTAAGCCTCCCCTGATCCGACGGTATGGATCCTTTCAGGGTTTCGGTACTCGGGAGTTTGAAACGCAATGACTCCAAGACTCCTTGTCATTTAAATCTCCGAATTTTGTTATGGAAATTCGTGTAAGAGATCGACGGCTCTTAAGAGTGTGGATCCAATGGTCCATGGGATTTCGGGACTTTTCCCAAAAACTCTAACCGCTCACCACGCATCTCCTCTAATGGACAGTCCAGATTCTTTTGGTAGTTCTCCTCTCCACTATAGCGCGTATCGGGATTTCGGGCATCGAGATTTCATGAATCACAGGGGAAAGGTTTTCTAGCCCTCTGGTTTCCCGGATGTCGAAACGTCGAAACGTCGACCAACAACCACGTGTCCCTCCAATGGACGGCGTCGACCTTCAACCAAGATCAACAGTCGTGACCTTTTCGGGATGATCAATGGNCGGCTTTCCTTAACCTCATTCACACCTCTTTGCCATTTCGGGGTTTCGGTGATCGAGATTTCGTGACTCGCGAAGACAAGGGTTCTTGCCCTTTGGTTTCCCGGGTGCCGAAACACCGAAATGTCGATCGACAGCCACATGTCCCTCCGATAGACGGCTGTGACCTTCACCCACAATCAACCGTTATGATCTTTTCAGGATGATCAACGGTCACGATTAAATCCTGCCTTTCTCAAACTTATTCACACTTAAACCGATTCGGGGTTTCAGTAATCGGGATTTCGCGACTCCCAGTGACACAAATCCTCTATCAACTCGAATCCCCAGTATCTAAAATACCGATGGACTCTCGATCTCCACCATGTGTCCTCCATGGATGGACGATCCAGATCTATATCGGGACTCTCACCATGGAGTGTCCCGATCTCTTGTCATTAGGACTCCTGGAATCCCGAACTCCGAATCCCCAATACCGACTCCTCTCTCTGGACTTTCACCCTTGTTCACGAGGGCTTAACCCTCATGCATCTCCTAGAAGATCCCAACGGCTGTCGGGTTTTCTAGCTAAGATCTGACGACTCAGATCTGTCCCACGCCGTGTACCAACTCCTCTTTCGGGACTTTTTCCCTTGTTCACGAGGGCTTGACCCTCCTGCATCTCCTAACAGATCCAACGACTATCGGGTTTTCTAGCTAAGATCCGACGTCTCAGACCTGTCCTACGTTGTGCACTCTCCCACTGCTCTCTAGACGTGAAAAAAACCAACGGTCCAGATACTCCCACAGACCTTGGGGATCTACTGTCCCGATTTCCTCGCTACTCATGAAGATAAAAGAAAAGGGGTAAGGCATGTAACCCCCTTGTTTCTTCCTCCAATCTAATGGTCGTGAATGACCACAGATCTTCCGACGAGATCTCATCCGTCGATCGATACTTATCCCTATGCTGCTACTTCGGGATTTCAAGAAGATCATTCTTCCTCGTACAGGGTTGCTAAGACTTGCACATTCAAGTCCTTTTTCCAGGTTCTTGGTAAACTTTTCCAAGAAGGGTATCTCTGTGGAGAGATCTATTCCAGGGCATTCTTGGAGACAGATAAGGGGAAACAAATTCCTGAGAATGGACTGGAAGACTAACTTGGTTCAACTTACGCATAAATAAATTTATCTATCAACATAAGCCATGCGTGGTTTTTCTGTTACAAGCATACATCTACCATTTATTATCAAAACATTGCACAGACAGTCTTATACTGTAATCATTCACAATTTCACAATTTATGAGCATATATGTCAGCATATGAATTTCAAGGTGCAAAATGTAAGACACTTATCAAAAATAACACCAGAAGTAAGTGCAACTTCTAAGAGGGGTGCTCGTTTCCACCCAACCGTAGGCTCAGCGATTCCGATAGGATTTACCACTAGCCACCCCTGAGCTGAGACCACGATGCTGCGAGACTGTGTCTCGGTTTGCCAGTGACCAAGAACGAGGGTTACTCTCCCCCTTCTCTGCTATCACTCACTCTGCATATCTCCAGAGTTCTCTTCCTCCCCTCGCGTCTACCCCCAATCGCTTCTCCCTCATGCCTTATCCTCTTGCGAGGTTGCGTGTGGCGCGATTTCCCTCGCACTGGTCAGGCCTGACGGCTCTACGAATGGGCGGTTCACCCTCCCATCCCTCATTAATTCCTGAGGATCCATCTACCTACCAGCTTGCGAGACATTTAATTTGAGGCCAATGAGCCGCTCTTGGTTC